>JAJAGP010004439.1:0-49973 GCA_025084515.1 Ancistrus triradiatus | reverse complement strand
ACTCTCTCTCTCACTCTCTCTTCCCCTCAGGTACTGGATGAGTGAGTTCCCAGCCGAGTTTGACTTGAACCCAGAGCTGGCTGAGCAGATCCGCTGTCTGAAAGAGCTGCTGGAGCGGAACGGCGATGTGAGGCGCAGTCTCCTCATAGACATTGACAGTGTGTAAGTCAAGCAGTGCAGTGCAGCCCTCTGCTACACATCCCACTGTTTCTCTGATACACCAAACACAGATAGATCTTAAATAAAGAGAATATCAGACATTCATGTGTTTTTGCGATTAAAGCAACTGCTGGCGAGATATATAATATGGCTTTGTATGCCAAAGAGCATTAGATCTTACAGAACTAAAAATTCTTAAAGAAGCTACAAAAATGACCAAGGAATTTACCAGACTCTATGAATATTAATCATTATAAGATGTGGAATTGCCATCATAACCTCCCTTCATCCCTAATAGCCAGCTTATTGGCGTACTACTAGCACTGTGAAGCATGAAATCCCCGAAATCTATACAAGATAAACTCTAAATGAGGAGTAAGGAGTCGTTAATTGCTCCTTGGAGTTTTAGTTATTGAAACATCTCCCGAGGCCGGACACACGAGAACACACGATTGCTTCTCTGAGGCGGCTAATCAGAACATGAATGGGTGTGGCTATAATCATTTTAAATACACCTAAAAGTGCTCATTGCTTCAAAAGCAAGCAGCAACATGTGAGCTTGCTGTGACAGCTGCACTTCCCTCTTTATTTAGCAGTTGTCTCATCCATTGGAGAGAGAGCTGAGCTACTCACTTTCGAAGCAATGAGTGTTATTATAGCCACACCCCTCTGTCTTTTGATTGGTCACCTCAGGGAACCAGAGTGTGTACTGCTATGAGAAGATATTTCAATAAGTAAACAACCTGCTTATTAATTTTCACATATACCGTGTGACATGGTACCGGATCCCTTCATTATTTCTTAAGTATATTTTCAAGCTTGGATTCAGGCTTGGGTTTTCATTAGTATAAAGTGCTAATTTTCACAGCAGAATTTTGACAGTTGAAGTGAAAAACTCACCCTTTCGTATCCCTAATCCATGCCAAATCCGGTTACTGATTAGCTCATGTTTGTCACAGGTATGCAAATGTGGGATTCCAATATCTGAGACTCATCAGTGACTTATTTAACTGTTGCCAAACATGTTAAAATTCTAGCACAGTTGCCACGATTAGCATACTCTTAAACCAGAGTACTTGAAATACAGCAGAAGTAACAGTAGTGCTTGAAATATAGCAGAATATTCACACTTGTGGCTGCGTCCAAAATTTAGACGATATATTACTGGCATTACAGTTTTGGATACTATTTAATATGTAGTGTGTGGTTTGGGATGCAGCCTTTGTGTATCACCAGCATTAGCCAAAGTTAACAAACCTACTGTTTTGCTAGTTTATTGGAATAAACTAGCTTACTGTTGTCACAAGTTGACAGAAGAGAGCCTGCAGAATCTGAGTTTTGCAGAATTGACATCACACAATTTTGAGCAACTTGTTTAATATTAATCAAACCTGTCAAGATATACCTGAATGAACGCTAGCTGAGTTAACTAGCTTCCTTAGCTTAGATGTAGCAAAATATTTCCAGGTACCACATCATCTTTGATGTGGAATCAACTGATATGCGACACTTGCTTAATCATTTTCTATGAGTACAATGAGACCATTTTTAATGGGAGACAGTGACTTTGCTGTAGGGACTTGGAATTCCAGAGTAGTTATCCATTTAAACAGTAGGTTTTTTTTTAACTTTAAAGGTATTTCTGCAAGATTGTGGTACTAAATCAGGCTAATCTTTACACTACAACGATAAATATGTTAAAGTTGTGTGCTTGTTTTAGCCCATCGTATGAATGGAAACGGACACTGACGTCAAGCGTCCAGAAGAAGAGTAAGACCTCTCTGCTGTTTGACCACCTGGATGCCTCAACACTGGCCGAGCACCTCACCTACATGGAGTATAAGTCCTTCTGCAAAATTCTGGTGAGGCATCGCCTTGAATTTTAATTGGTGTTAGTGTTTAACTCCAGGTACTTGAGAGTTTCTGATCATACAGTATGTAACTGAGATGTTTGTTATATGCAATATAAATCGGCACTAGTAACCATGTACAGGAGCTAAAATTTTCATAAACAAAACTAAATAACTATTATCTTTTCATATAGTCAAAAATTAAGCAGTTAGCTGAAGGCAGCTGTTTTGAAACTTAAAATCCAAATAAATACAAGTACGTAGTCCCTGTTTTACAATAGTCTGGTTTACAAAATTTTGACTTTACGATGGGAATACAATAATACACATTTATAACATACACAATAATAACACGTGCTTAAAAGTTTGTGAACCCCTTAGAATTTTCTATATTTCTGCATAAATATGACCTAAAACATCATCAGATTTTCACACAAGTCCTAAAAGTAGATATAGAGAACCCAGTTAAACAAATGAGACAAAAATATTATACTTGGTCATTTATTTATTGAGGAAAATTATCCAATATTACATATTAGTGAGTGGCAAAAGTATGTGAACCTCTAGGATTCGCAGTTAATTTGAAGGAGAAATTAGAGTCAGGTGTTTTCAATCAATGGGATGACAATCTATCAAAGTCTGCTCTTCACAACAAATGTTTGTGGAAGTGTATCACAGCATGAACAAAGGAGATTTCTGAGGACCTCAGAAAAAAGAGTTGTTGATGCTCATCAGGCTGGAAAAAGTTACAAAACCATCTCTAAAGAGTTTGGACTCTTACAATCCACAGTCAGACAGACTGTGTACAATTGGAGGAATTTCAAGACCATTGTTACCCTCCCCAGGAGTGGCCGACAAACAAAGATATAATTTTCCTGTCAAAATCAATAACATATCCATAGCATATTTTAAAGAGGCAGTTTTTCCTGTAAAACATGCGTACTGTAAAGCTAAAAAAAGCCTTAACCACCTCAGAATTTACCAAAATAAGAGGCAACCAAGTGTCGGTAAAAACCCCATTTATGTGTTTTTTTTTTTGAGAATGAAAGGCTGGTGTATCTTGACACTACCCACCTAGCAACGAACTTGACAATGACTGCACGACACCCTTCGAGAAGAGAAGAAAGTGCTTTTTTTTATAATGTAGTAAATACAGTCATTGTATCTTACACGAGGGCATATAATCGTTCAGACTTTTAAGGCCGGTGACTTACTTCTATTGCTCCAAAGTCCAGTTCCGGTGACTGCATTGCCATTGATGCAGTCAACGTGGGGAACAGGGTTTGCACACGACCACTCTGACTGGAATTGCCATCTATGCAGGCCCCATATTCAACAGGGTGTGATGCACTGTGTATTCAGATACATTCCACCTGTAATGGTCTGGTGGTCAGTGGATTACTAAGCACCTCTGACCGTGATAACCCCCATAAGAAATTGCCATTCAGAGATGCACCGACCCAGTCAACTGGCCATTAATGAAGTGGCTCCTGCCAGAGTCGCTCAGGCCTTTCCACCTCCAATTTCCCCATATCCCAACATGTTTACTACAAGAACACCTTTTTCTTAATGTCTATATAATAATCAACCCAAATCAGAAAATGTTGGGGACTGTATGGGAAATGCCAAATAAATTAATAAAACCAGAGGGTTGTGAACATTACTGACTTTTATTTCATTGCAGATGATATGAACCCACATATTCATGTTTTGTCTGGTCAAACTTCCTTTGTTGTAAAATACGTACTTCCTGCATTTCAGGCCGCCAACACATTCCAAAAAAAAAATTGGGACGGTAATAAAGCATTTACCACTTTGTAATGTGCCAAATTCGTCTCATAACACTTAAAAGACCATTTGGCAATGAGTTATACCAAGGGATGAAGTGTTTCAGTGTTACTGTTACCCATCTTCCGGCAAACATGTTTTAAGGTGTTAACAGGTCCGGGATCGTCAATGTTTTCGATTCCAACAGGTCAGTACATTACAAGTACCCTTCTCGTCACACAAAACATGCCTTTGTAATGTGTGCCGCATGTGTTTTGCAGTGTCTTTTAAAAAATGCATGGACGTGCCTAGAAAAGATGAGCACTTGTTGTTCGAAATCTCTATGTAATTTTCCCCATGCATTAATGTTTGACCATCGCAGAAGATATTAATTAGCTTTGCCACAGGCACTGACAAAACCCAAGACCATGATAGACTCTGGCATTGGACTTAAAAAGTTGCCGATATTAAAAGTCTGGGATGTCCTTTTCATTTTTGTCTTAGCATATGGCATCAATTCACAAAAAAGATCTGGAACGATTTGTATTACCACAAATGCACATTTCCGCTGGTGATGTGATGGTTAAAATAAGGCTTGTTTTTTGCCACAGGAGGTTTAAGTTTTTTAAGTGACATTTGTGAATGAACTCTGTATTGTAGTGCTTGACAAAAGGTTTTGCAAAATAATCCGTGCCCAGCGTGATTAAAATCAGCTTTAGCGATGTTGAATGAATGACGGTGGTTCTTGATGCAGTGCCGTATGAGGTTACAGGTCTTCAGTTTAGGCTTGTTGCCCTTGACTGTAATGCACAAAAAAGTTCTCCAAGTCCTTGAAACTGTAAATTACTATAAGCACTATAGATGAAGAACTGGTAAATTGCCCAATTGAGGCCAGATTTTCACAAATGTTTCTGATTTGGGGTTGTATATCCCAGATTTGCATACACGTTAAAAGATATTGTTTTATGGAATGTGTTTAGAATCTTCTGTCTCCAGTTTGCCAGGACACCCACAGCTTTGTGATGCATGGTTGCACGTAGTAATCCATCCGGAGCGCTTCATCCCCCTCTTTAACATGGTGTCCCAGTGGAATCCAGATGATGGTGATGAGACAAACTAACAGCCCAGCAGAGAGCCACTGCATCAGTGACTTCATTAAAGTGGCCCCAGGTCAGAATGGACCATAAAATCAGGCTTGTTTTTCAATCTCCTTTGCTAAGGCTATTTATATTTTATAAATGCGGATTGGTTTGTGTCGTTTTTTTTTTTTTTTTGTGTGGATTTTTTAGAGATTGCTGGAGATGCCAGAATTAACACACTCATGGCAGTGATTGGGGATTGAGAACAGTTCCATCTCAAGACTCAAAGGACACTCAGGCTTCATTAGTGCTGACACCGAAAGGTAAAGATCACTAGTACACTTTAGGACCAGACGAATAAAGACTTTCCACAAAGTGGCTGTATTTTCTTGCAGAACTGTGGTAGTTGTGTTGGGTCCATTCAACAAATTGAAAAACTATTTTATAGACTGTCTGCTCTTTGTAGAATTTTGTCCAATAATATTACAATCAAAGCATTTACAAGCAGTGCTTTACATTAGATTAATGTGATTACATTGAGCATATTACTGTGTTTACTATGGACCATATAAATGTTCCTAGGGTTTTTTGAGGGACTGCAGAGCGGAGTCACCAAATTATGGTTCATATACAGACAAGGAAATTTTTTTAGCGTCCTCCTCTAATTTAATCAGATCCTTCAACGACCCTGTGACAGTTACAGAGCAATGTGCTAGCGCTAATCCTCTCAGAATTTTAGCTGTCCATTGATGGGGTATTCATTGTCCACGACTAATGAAAAAAATGAAAGAAAAACAGCATCAGCTAACGTCTACTTGTGTAAAAATGAGATCAGACACATGAGACAGGCAAATGATGCACTGTGCTACGGGAGGCAATTAATCCTTTCCCTCAGCTGGAGTCAAGGCCAATTATCATCTCTTGAAAACCATAGATGGCATGGCATTTTTGGGTCATTTTGTCTTCCAACAGTACACCACATGTATTTATGACAGTTCCATGGCAGGCCCATTTCAGCAGTGTTTCTGTCAGTGCATTTGAACCAAAAAGAGAATTTTACACATCAATCATTTTAAATTAAGATTTTGTCTGTTTTTTTTTCCTCAGCTGTTCGGAGCTGTGGAAAATGATCACCTCAAGCGGAGAGGAGGAAACTATAGCTGCTACCGACACGCTTCTCTGAGGGCACCGGGCTTTCCGTTTTCCTATCCTGGGTGTACCACATAAAGACCTGATAGCTGTCCATGTGGCACATGCTGATGGGCTGACCCTGACAAGGACCTGTGTCAAACCTCATTAAAACCAGCAAGCAATGTACGCATCCGCAAGAAAGGCACTCATCCAGAGAGCACCCACCACCTGACATCGAAGCCAGCCAGGACCTCCTCAATCTTTTCATTGTGAGTCTGGGGCCAAAAACGCGGGAAACCATTATTCACTAATAGAAGTTGCAAACAAATCATTTCTTTCAATGTTAATTTTGATGATTATACATTCACATAGAAGGTTTACAAAGGCTCAATTCAATTACTTTAATATATTGATTATATGTTTCTTACATGGGGCAGTGCGAATGGAAAAAGACATCCAATCAGACCCAATTTAATTCCAAATTTGGGCCACCTTCATATGTGGTTATGAAAATAGTATCTGAAATGAGGGTATCTGCCCAAAGTCTGCACAATCAGACCGAATTTGCTTGCAGGACATCCCTGAGCTTCATTTTTCTTGGCGGTTGGTAGTGTGATGTACTCAGGCATTGAGAACATAACAAAACAGCTTTGCAAAAACTCATGGGACAGTTCAAAATACTGAGGGTTGTTGATGGCAAACAGGTAGCAACGCTCCCATACAGCCAGTCAAACCAATCCTTATATCGGATGCCTCAAATTAGTGGAAATGATGACAGCAAGTTGATTATCAATTTGTGTTGGTAAAGCCGTACACGTCACAGCCCCACCATCCTGGCTCAGGTCTCGCATCAGGACAGTCTTTCACAGAAGTATTCATAATTACTCTGTAGCATTCATAAATCTTGGCCCTTCTCTTTTGGCTCATTTATTGCCTTATTATTATGTGTCTGGGAATTCGGAATCATGTTCAGACAAATAATGCACCAAATGATTGTCAAGCGAATTTACAGTTGCCGACCCATTTCCAAAGCAGAATTAAATCATGGAGGTATGGTGGAGTTGACATCGCAATTGCGGCATTTCATCGTTAGGTGTAAGGGGGGGTTGGTCAGGATAGCTGTCCGAAGTCTTTTTCTGTCTTTACATTCGATTTAAAAATCAAATATGTAAAATTATCTTCAGTCGTAAACTTTGGCGAGTGACGTTAATATATGTGTATTTTTTGGTGACACATTTTTGCCGACTTTTTGTGACTCTCTCAACGAGCGGGTTACAAAAAAACTAGACAAAAGGCAGTGTATTCCATACATAATACTCACATAATGTGTTTTACTGAGCAAGCCCTCATGGGGGGGGGGGGGGGATGTATAATCACATTTACAAATGTACAAAACAGTAGGTTACTAAAAGACTTACGATGAAATTAAATTAACACATCAATGGAGCAAATAACATTAGCAGAGCACCATCAGCAGAGTAGCAAGGTAAGCTAAGTAGACTTTACAAGTAGGAATGACATAATCACGGCGGTTTCAACTCCCTGTGTGCAGGCCACTGTGTGTGGTCACATACCTTCTGATTTTTGTAATTCCCGATTTTGAAGGAGCTCCTGAAAAACGGCATGCATCTGCAGGCATTTACACTTATATGGACACATCTATGAGAGATAAGACAGGATACTCAAAAATGACTTAAAATTTCAGACAAGACTACAACAATAAAGCATTAAATATTGACGGCCATGAGTGGAGCCGTGTGTGGCACCCTCAAGCGAAAGTATAAACTAGGCTTCAAGAACCGCTGGCAAGGGTGAGTTTGCAAGTTGAGGGAAAAGCAAGGGAGGCGGCCAATGTCATTAGGAGTAAAGTGCACATACTGACGGTTGGTGAATGAATGAAAAACTTGGCAGGGTGGAATTTCATTGGTGGCAAGAATCTGTCACATTTCCCAAGAATGGCAAAGGCGAAAAGGCAAGGTTGGGGCTGTTGAGGTATAAAGTGCATGGAGGGGTCCATGGAGGGAATTCCGTCCTGCCATCACAGGTGGCGAGATATGAGGTTTGTCGAAATAACGGTGGGGGGTAGATGTATATCTACATTTTACATTTTACAACATTTAGAAGACGACCTTATCAACGCGACTCACAATTATGCAACTTACAATCCAAGCAATTGGAGTTGATCAAGGGACCCCAACAGTGGAAGCCTGGGCAGAGGTTGGGATTTGAACCCTGGACCTTTGGTCCTCGTTCCAGTACCTTAATCGCTAGCTAAAAAAACCCCCGTCCACAAACAACATCGTGGCTGAGGGATAGAACCCAGATGGCGCATCGGTTAACAGTGATTAACCGAAAACACGCCCACTCAACAACTGTATATTTTGGGTTAACAGTGGGTTCAAAAAAGTATTTAGTCAGCCACTGATTGTTGCCAAGTTCTCCTACTAGAAAGGATGCGAGAGGTTGTAATTCATCATGGGTCACTTCAAACTATGAAAAAACAAATCCAGGAAAATCAACTTAGCATTTTTAAAGAATTTAATCATAAACCATGATGGAAAATAAGTATTGGTCACTCAAAACAGGCAGATTTCCGCTCTCCACAGACCTGTACCTTCTTCTTAAGAAGCTCATCTGTCCTCCACTCGTTACCTGGTGAATGGCCACCTGTTGGACCTCGTATCTGTAAAAACACCGTCCACAGTCTCACACAGTCAGCTCCAAAATCAAGCATGGCCAAGACAAAGAGCTGTCGGAAGGAAACAGGAAAGAAAGAAAACTGTAGCGGGAATCTTCAATGGGACTACGAGAGGGACTCAGATCCTGCAGTACCAGGCGTTTGTCCCCTGCTTAAGCCCGGTACTGTCCAGGCCCGTCTGAACTTTGCCAGAGGGCCATATGGATGATCCAGAAGAGGATGGGAGATATCATGTGGTAGATGAAACCAAAATAGAACTTTTTTGGGAAAAACTCAAAATCGTTGTGTTTGGAGGAAGAAGCATGCTGAGTTTGCATCCCAAGCACACCATACCTCCGTGAAAGCATGGGGGTGGAAACATCATTGGCTTGGGGCTACTGTTTATGCAGAAGGGGAAGGACGACTGACCGTGTTAAGGGAAGAGATGAACGGGGACATGCATTGTTGAGATTTTAAAGCCAAAGCCTCCGTCTATCATGAGAGCATTGAAGATGAACGTGGCTAGTCACACTGCGGGCAAAACGAAGGATGGCTCTGTAAAAAAGCCATATAAAGGCTGGAGTGGCCTAGCCAGTCTCCAGACCTCAACCCCTAGAAACAATGTGGAGGGAGTTGAAGTTCGTGTTGCCAGGCACAGCCCCAAAACATTCCACTGACTGTAGAGGAGCTTGCCTCGGAGGAATGGGCCAAAATAACCAGCTACAGTTTGTGCAACCCTGTGAAGACGTTAGAACAGCGTTTTGACTCTGCATTGCCAACCAAAGGTTATGTTCCAAAAGTATTGATTTGAACTGATTTTGTCTCTCATCTTTCTAAGTAGGAGAACTTTCCACAATCAGTGGCTGACTAAATTACTTTTTGACCCACTGTACATAGTGTCAGTCTTTAGACTTAGACTTTTCCGGAAATCTTTTAAAGTCTCTGTGTATGCTAGGCAAACTTGAACAAAAAACAGCTTTATGTTAGGCAATGCTGATGTATGGACTCCCATTTGTGAGTTTCATTCTAAGGGGCATGTCAGGACAGTGAAAGCTCTGTGAATAGGATCAGAGCAAAAAACATGAACTGTTCAGACTAGTCTTGGATACAGGCACTTTTAAAAAGTGCATGTGAACAACCTATCAAATATATGTGTTTGAGGAATCAATCTGATTTTATCCCCTGCAGTGTGAATGCATAATGTTTAAAATACCAGTTCTCTGAGTAAACACTGCTCCTTTCGTCCATGAGTGGGCAGATGTTTGTTCCCTAGGCACAACGTTCACTCTTTTGTATGTTGTTTTATGTGTCGCATGGATTGTGCCACACAAACCTTCCCCAGCATTTGCAGACTATCCAATTTGTTCAAAAGATTTCAAGACAGCCGTGACTTTGTATAACACAATGAGTGCGTTTGTGCTTAAATGAGTGTAGGTGTCTCTGGACCAGTACCACACAGAGGAGGAAATCTATCAGCTCTCACTACAGAGAGAACCCCGCAGCCTGAAATTATCAGTGAGTGTTTCTCTCCATCACTAAGCATAACAGCAACAGTGACTTGCGGCCAATTACTACCACTTACGAATCAGATTTGACATATTAATGCACTCATTTTGATTGCATGATCCACTTTCTTGGGCATGTAGCACTGAAATTGGGCTACTACCCTGCAGTTATTCCTTTCAGGCCTCAGACGGGGCTCATTTGTACAAATCCATCAGTGCCATGTTTGATTTTGCCATATTGACTGCCCCATTTTATTTGTGTGTGTGCCTGTATTATTAGGCATCCAGTTCGAAGCCGCACTCTCCTCAAATAGAGCAGTGGGCGTCTTCAGTCAAACCCAAGGCTGATCCTATCATCATCAACAAACACATAGAGAAGATGGTGGAGGCAGGTTACTCACCTGTTAAAAATGTCCTAATTTCTTAATTTGTAGATTCGTTTTACAACAGTCATTGAGACGCTCTCTTAAATTTCAGTCTGTATTTAAAACCTTCGACACAGACACAGATGGCTACATTACACAAAGCGAGTTTGAGAGCATCAGGAACAACTTCCCCTACTTAAGCAAGTTTGATGACCTGGACAAGAACCAGTGAGTCTAAATTCTAGCTTACTTATAATAGTATTGTTTTGAAACATGTGCCAAACACTTCTTTCCTTTTTTCACCCAAAGGGATGGCAGAATTAGCCGAGACGAGATGATTGAATACTTTGCCAAAGCCAGCTCCATGCTGAACTGTAAGATGGGATTTGTTCACACGTTTACAGCCATGAACTGCATCAAACCCACAGTCTGCCAGCACTGCTCAGGCATTGTGAGTATTACCTTACATTTATATTATATTACATTTATATCAGACTATATTGGCATTGGTATTAATACAGCAATGGTCCTGCTTTCCTGATATAACACTCTCTACTATTCTGGAAGGCCACGGTGTAATATGACCACCAGGCGTTTTTGTATTCAGAATATTCAAGAGTAATAGCAAGGCTGGCTTTGATGTCAGGTAATAAGGGTCTGACTCAGAGCCTACATTTCAGGTCATGAGGTGTTGGAATGCTGTGCAGACTAGTCGAGCCCATACCACGGCAAATTTAGCAAAAACCATGTGGTTATATTTACCTCGCTTTGCGTTGAAATACAAAAGCACATTCATTTTATAAATTTGTTGTGTGCCTTGAAGCTGAGGGTTAAGGCCACCATCAAAACACGAAAGGAGACTATTTATTCATCCTTAGCAAAAGTTACAATTGGCACTATCCATTCAGGCAGGTGAGGGCCTTTTGTTGCGATGTCCATAGATGCGTGAGAGGGGTTCGCCCCACCCTACTCTCCAAGTTGTGCTATATAGCATTTGAAGTATGAGTAGTACAGCACGTTGGAGAAGTGATTTTAAAAAAAGAAATGATTAAAAATCATGAAAAATAAAACAAGGGAAAACAGTGGATTTACAATACCTCACAGGTGTGTAGGGTTGCACCAGATTGAAAATGTACAGTACTGTGCAAAAGTCTTAGGGCCAACATTAGATTGTTGTTTTAGCAAGGTAAATGACCATATATAAAACAATTGTCGACGACTGGACCCAAAAATTTCAAACTTGGGCTGTCCACCCCCCCCCCCCCCACCCACCACCCTTCTATAATGCTCTTTTACATGACTTCAATCCAAGCTTTGTGAGATTCAGCATATATTAGCATTTTCCCTGTTCCTCTTCCCAAAAAAAGACCATTGCTGATCACGTTGATGCTATCATTGCTCAAATTTAAGGGATGGTCACAATAAGTACCTGTCACTGTTTTTTCTGCATTTGTTTTTCACTTTTTAATACTGCATACCACATTTCCAATACATTATGGTCATTGTTCCATTGCTAAATGGTATATCTAATTTAATGGTGGCCTAAGACTTTGCACAGGGACTGTATTTTAAACTGAACGATAGATTGACCAATAAGTTGCTCTCACTGATGCATGCTATAGGGTTCATTTACTAAGCCACCTGCAATAGTGGGTTTGTTTGTAATGTTGCAGCAAGTGTTAGGACTATTTGATTCAGTCCCCTGTTGTTGGTACATGTGTGTACAGTGCTGCCACCCAGTCCTGATATGGTATAAAAACTTTTCAATTTTTTACATTCGATGTCACTTCCAAAAGGCAGCAGTTCACTAGGTTAGAGAACGCTTTGATAAAGGAAAAGAGCGTTTTACATCCAATGTGCTTCAGTGGTTCTGTTTCTGTAGTACGTATGACGTCGTATCTTTTTGTGTTTCCACATCACAATAACTACAACTCAAGCAGGGCAGCTCCAACAGGGGTGAAAATATGAGGGAAAACTGACTTGTTGGCATTGCTGTAACCAATCACTGAGGTTGTCAGGAGAACCTATTTCACAACCAGTGCCTGTCTATTGTGGTTATGCTTGTGTTTGCCAAATTTTAGCAATGGGTATGGTAGGAGTAACCAAATCCCTAATGGGAATGGGGTGTCCACATTCTTTTGGAAGTTGTGTAGTTAACTTCAAAGCAAAACTTTGGAATAAACACGGTATTTTTAAAAGTTACCCATTTTACTTGAAGCATTTGAAGAATATTATGGACCACCCTTGTTCTGCCCTCACTGACCGGATATTAGCCTATGTTTACCATATATGAGCACTTTGTAGTTCTGGAACTACAGGGTGTAGCCATCTGTTTCTCTGCATCCGCCAAATGGTTTAAAAAACTTCCAGCGCACTGGCGTTGTAGATTTCCCACTCATCCCAGCACAAACACGCACTAAACACATCACCACCACATCCGGTCACTGCAGTGTTGAGAAGATCACCACCCAAAAGTACCTGATCTGTGGGGGGCCTGATCAATGAGAAACATGGTAAAAGGAGATAAAAAGGTATGTTAGAGGAAAAAAGGGGATGGACTACAGATGTTAATTACAGAACTACAAAGTGCTCCTGTATGGCTATAGAGGCTGTGATATAAGGCATTGAGTGTTGTAGAAAAAAGGGTGGTCATAACATTGTGAGATATATGGTGATTGTTTTATGGATACAGGTTAGAGAAGAAATTGAATAGTTGTCTAAATAGTGATCTCTCACTTAATATGTTATGGTGTTTAATCAGAGAGCATTCCCCTGGAAACCTTTTATTTGTAAAAATGAATAGTTGGAAATGACATGCTGACTTTTCCATACAGATACACTGTGAGACAATTACAGAATATCTAAGCTGACACTGTTTTTGTTCAGCGTCAGTGAGTGGAGCTGCGACAGTGGGTGTGGAACAGTACCACTTCCTGTTCTCTAACTTCATGTTAGGCAGCCACACCACGCCCCCCTTTTCGTAGACCAGTGTCAAATTGTTATATAAACAACTATATAAAACTGTAGATGATTTGCATTGCATCTAGTCTTATACCACTCGATATTTGTCATGTCATTTTTTAGTATGGGGACCTCACAAGAAACGATACAATGTAAAGGTATGAATTCTACGTTGATTAGGGAAAACAAACTGAAATGGAAAGTCTAAAATCATCTACATTAAAAATTCCCCTTCTCACTTCAACCCTTTGTCCTGTGTATTGGAAGTCTGTGTGTTGTTAGCTGTCATTAAAGATTCCGCACCCGTTTGGCAGTGGGAGTGTCGCAGGCGGACAAAGAGTGTCAGCTTGACAGCCCCATTCCACGTATTAGCCGCTCTCTCTCTCAGCTTCCCTCCTCATACTAGCACAGCACCAAACCTGAGTGCAAAGGTACAACACACACACTTTACACTACACAACACTATGCTTCACACACAGAGACACACACATGCAAATGCCTACTGCCTGAGTTGGGTTATACTGTGGATTGAGTGATATACATGTGCTCATGTAAATAGCATAATTTGATTTATTTCATTTCAAGAAATGGAATTAAGTCAATGGGATTTTAGCTCTCTAAGCAGGTTGTTCAGTGTTTGCATAGCTTTAATTAGATCTCTTTCATATTTAGAAACTGCACATACTCAGAAGCACCACTCTGTGTGTGTGTGTGTGTGTGTGTGTGTGTGTGTTAGGGTTAGGTGTAGGTGTAGCATTAATTATCTCTTGTAATCATTATGTCACTGGAAAGTCCCCACCAGGGTAGTGAGACAAGTTTGTGTGTGTGTGTGTGTGTGTGTGTGTGTGTTTGTGTGAGTGTGTGTGTGTGTGTGTGAGAGAGAGAGAGATTATGTGAAATGTCAGGGCAATTGCCAGAAATTCCACATACAATGTCAGGACATTTGATGACTTTGGTGAAATGTCAAGTCACAATCAATGTCCTGACTTTTCAGAACACTTTTATCCCAAAAAAGCCATTTTTATTTAAAAAACTAAAAGCCAAAAGATTTCCTTTAGGGTACTGAGGTTAATGTTAGGGTCCAGGTATAGCTGTAGGTGTAGCATTAATTAGCTACCGTAATAATTATGTCAGTGGAAATTCCCCATCAGCATAGTGAGCGTATATGTGTGTGTGTGTGTGTGTGTGTGTGTGTGTGTGTGTGTGTGTAAAATAGAGAGAGAGAGAGAGAGAGAGAGAGAGAGAGAAATATTGGTAGTTACAGACTTTTGGGGTCTTGAGGTGATATTCCTGCAAATTTGTTTTATTCAGCCTCTGACGTTAAAAAGCAAATATACATTGTTTTTTAAAATTAAAATAAAATTATTATTTCTTTTTTAACTGATCAAGTGGTCACACTCTCACATTGTAGTAGGTCACCTGTTGTGGGCTTTTTTTTTTGGCCAATTTGCTTTTTTTGGGTGTATTTCCATAGATCTGGTAGCTTGTTTTTTATATGGGATCTGGCAACCTGGTGTGTGTGTGTGTGTGTGTGTGTGTGTGTGTGTGTGTGTGTGTGTGTGTGTGTGTGTGTGTGTGCGTCTTACCGTTTGTGTGCTCACTTGCTTGTTAGCTCACGTTTACAAGCAGTTTTCTTGGGAAAATACCCTTTATATTTACATTACAGTACCATAAAAGACTATGTGCCTATGGTAAAGTCCAGGTCAATGGCCATTGGTCAGCGACCTGTTTCACACAACGTAATGCGGTCATTAAACGTTGTACACCTGTACTAGTTTTCAGTCATTTAGACTGAATAAGATTGATTTAGGACAGATTTTTATTTTTATTTTATTTCCTATTATAATTCCTTAGACCATGGCTGTTGAATGGACGTTGATCGGATAGACGTTAAACCATGAATACCTATACAATCTTAATTTAAAGTTTAGAGAATCCCTGGCCAAATTACATACTTTGCTGATTTTCTAAATGTAAAGAAGCTAACAGAACCTCTGTCAGGAACAGACTTTAAATTTGCAGCGCCACAGCGAGCCAGGTTCAGAGCTTGTCTGTGCCTTCCAGCCAAGTCTGATGTGATGTCACATGGAAACATGACTGGCTGTCTGAGGGAGAGGAGGCTGATTAGGGATCACCTCAGTACTGCAATGACAACTCTTGCCAGTGCTGCAGCAGTCTGGTACTCTGTCCAAGGTTTGATTATGAGTTATGTGAACACCCTGTGTTCTTCACTATAGGCCAATACTGTATAAAACATCTCCTGTGGCTTTCCAGCAGAGAGAGAAAGAACCCACCACATCCTACCATGATGAACTGTATGTGAGATGAATACCACCTATGGTGTCACCCATGGTTTCCATATAGCTTGTAATATGTGGTTTGTGATGCAGCCTCAGTCTTTGTAATACCTCAGAATGCTTCCATCCTACCGGCGATTATGTGTGTACCCGGACACAGATGTAGAAGATGGTCAGATTATGGGAGAATACTGAGACAAATCTAGTTCTGTTTATCAGATTTGCTGAGCTACCTTAATCTGATTTAAAATATCAGAATATACAGTTCAGACCACATGAATTATCAGGTGACTGCCAATATTAGATGCATGTCAGATGCAGGAGTCTATGAATAAGGTATATTTCACCAGCGTTAATAATGCATGGTGTACACCTGCTGCACTGATATTATGCTGTATTTCTAAAAGGAGTTGTTTACTGTCTTTTTCCTCAGTCATTGCAGAGGAGACTCAAGAGAATATAGAAGAGGAGGTGTTTGATGACTACCTGTAAGGTAAGAACGGAAAAATCAGCTACATGGTGTCAGCAATTCAAAGTGCCTCTCTTATAGCGTAACCTATACACTATATTAGGTACACACACCTTGCTAGTGCTGGGTTGTACCCTCTTTTTAACCTACAATTGCTTGTATTGTACATTGTAAGATGGAATTAGTTGTCATTAGCTCTGCATAAGTGTGTCTGTTAAATGTAAATGTTCTAGTTGTGGCTTTTACATAACACTGTAGATTTCTATACTCAAGTCTGAAGACAGATATGTGCCATTTAAAATCTATCCCTTCAATGCCCGAGGTCTTAAGAATTATAATAGGAAATAAAAATTATTCATGTCTGAATGACAGAACAATAGTACAAGTGAATGCTTGCAACACCAGATGACAGAACAGGGAATCGCAGTCTTGAAAGGCACAAAACAACATGGTAGCGGTCCACTCTTGTTTTTGTTTTTGTTGTGGTAAATGTTTCAATTGTTATAACAGATCCAAAGATATAAATTACTCTAGTGTACAATACAGTACTGTACAAAATGTTTTCATTGTGTGCTTTAATTAATATTGTTGTTTAATATAAAACACTATGTGCAAATTATCTAAACTATTGTGTGACTAGGATAATGTCCGGTCAACATCCACTTCGGTCAACGTCCTGTTTTACAGAACGTAATGCGAACATTAAATGGCGCATACCTGTGTTTAGTTACTTGTTAATACAGTGAGGACTAAATATAATTCTTTTCCCTCCACAGAAACATATTCTACCATGACAAGCTCTGGAACATCTATATCCCAATGGAAGATCCCAACAAACACCCCTAATATTTTGTGTTTGAAGTTTACACGTGATCTATACAACCCATAGTGAATGTCTCCTTTCAGCTAGAAAATACAACCACCAGTAATGACAATCCTCACAACTTGATTTTAATAACCCAATATGTGATTATGGGATTTATAAAAATGTTTCAGTAGGCTTTAACGGTCTGCTCTACATTTGTCTTTATTAATCAGCCCAAAGAAAGTATGGACAGCTAATTCCTAATCAGTTAATAATCGGCCATGTAACATGTAAGATCCGTGTAAAACTCTTTCAAACTCTGCAGGCCGCTTCAAGCTCAACTCCTTCATTACACATGCACTCATTATGAACAGACTTAAGAGTACTGGCAAAGGCTGAGAAGCTACATTACATTGTATGTTAGCATAGGCTTAATTTAACACCACTATTGCTTTTCGTATTGTATACAACACAGTTTCACCTCGGAATGAATCTACAAAGCCTTAATTTATTGCTTGTGACTTAACATGGAAACATTGCAGCCACAAGGTCGCATGAATGACATTTTCTACCGACATAATGGTGCTCCAGATGGTGAAAGATTTAATTTGATTTGTTCCAGTAGGGGGCGTTGTCGGCACAGCGTGGTTTGTATTTCCTCTCGTTGTACATAAATTATAACCCTGTACAGTACACGTGCATTGTTTTGAATGTATAAATACATTTACGCGTTACTTCGTGCTGCAAGAAGCCTTTTGCCAATTTTATTCTGATACAAAATGCGTGTGAGATCTGAAACTAAAGGCAGGATCAGCCATTTTCTCTACAGCAGCAGACCCTCATATTCCCTGCTGCTTTCTGACAAAGAATCTCGTTAGGTAAATGATATCTGTTTATTGAATTAGCATCTAATGGGGCGCTAATCTTGCAGGTTGCACGTGGAGCTTTGTCTGTGTCTAGCATGCTTCGTGCACCGCTGTTCTGACTGTGATTTCTGACAAATCTTTAATAGCAGGGCGAAAGTCTGGGCACGGTTGGAGTGCAGTTCCTCCTGCTGTTCACGTAACTACAGGCTTCTGCATGCCTCTCCGAGTTTGCTTTTATACTCCGGCTCTCGGCTCTTGTGTGCTTCGCGCTTTTTGTTTCGCCGCCTTTTATCCAGACTGTTTTCACGAGCTCTTTTGGCATACAAATGATTCTCCATCTCTCCTCTTAGCTTCATGGATGACCAAGCTGAAACAATGCAGCTCGGCGTGGTACAATATTGATAATGTTTTTCATTTACGAACAAACAATAAAAGAAAAAAGTGAAGCCCTTCGGAGAGCTGAGTTTTGTGTCCTGCGAGATTCGCCGATGCCTCTCCCTGATATGGAATCGCGCCATTACAATTAACCTTGTGAAAGTCTGTGCGTCGGGGAACAGACCATTCTTCTTTTCGGAGCGACTGCACATTTTACAATCAGTATGCTTGAGGGGACCATCTAGCGTTTCCTATGATTAATCAGCTCGTTAATTACAGATGAGAGAAAGAGGCTGGTCCATTTTACTAATGTGCCGTACGAAGGCGGCGGAGAAGCTGCGTGGTGCCTCCGAGTCCTCGGGGCCTTGAAGAGAGGATAGGCTGTGAAAAAGTCCCGGCATTCACGCCCACGCAATCGTACCGCGGTGAGATCTTCATTTTTGCTCGGAGAGAAATGGAATTAGGCTTCATTGGCTTCATTGGTGGTTGCCCTGCAGGGACTCTTCAGTGCAGCTCTAATGTGCTGGATGTGTTTATCGAGGAGGAGTTGGAGAGCACCTCTCAGCCACACTTGTTACCGGAGGTGTGTGTAGGTGACTGCAGTAATGCTGAATGGGCATTTACGCGACGCAGAGCATCCTACTGTATAGGCTGAATCAATCTGTACAGTGCTGTAGATGCTCAGCAAAGCTGTCGTTTGGTGAAGGCCACTAATGCAGCACAGAAGCTGACTGTAAGGAATTGGAGGAGCTCAGTAGTGATGAAAATAGGTATCAATCCTCCCTCTGGACTCCCTCTGTGCACTTTCAGAAGATGACACATCATTCACATTTGGTCAACCAAGGCATGTGACGTTCTGGAGGCCTGTACTGACTGTGGCGTTACTCTGGGAGGTCAGAGGATGCTTATATGGAGATCTACTGTTTGGATCAAAATCCTTATGGAGATCAGTAAATGAATTTTATAGCTTGCATTGTATTGCTCGCAAGAAACCTGATAGCCATTTCAGGCGTGTACTTTCACCTGGGAGTTTATTGAGGAAGCTCTTAGAAGTGAATCCAACCATGATATATTGACAAGACCTCGTACAATTGCCGGGAGGCATTGTGTGAACAGATGTCGAAACGTTGCCAGGAATGACGCTCTGACGCCGTTTAAGGTGGCTGATTTAAAACAGCACAGGGAAACAAGCGAAGGAGCTTAAAGTCAAACGCGAAGATGGATGCCTGAGAAATGCCTGCTAATTACAGTGATTGAGAATAGACGCAGATGATAATGTTTTTCATCAAACAAATGGCACAGCGCATAATGCAGTCTTTTACGTCTATTTATTAGGCAGTCGCGTTAGTCCAAAGTGATTAAGAATTGATGCAATGTATATGATACAATACAAACAACTGAGGATAGGGGCTTGCTCAAGGGCTCAACAGTATCAGCTTGGTGAAGGCAGTGTAAGTGGTTAGATTATAGCCATTATACAGATCCAAAAATCCCCAGTTTGATACTAGCCTCAGAATTTGTCTCTGTGGAGTTTGCATAGTGAAAGTCAAATTGATTTATATAGCGCTTTTTACAGTGGAGCTTTGCCTCGAAGCAGCTTTACAACTATCTAGGCCCAAAGCCCTAACTGAGCAAGCACGGGCTGACAGTGGCAAGGAAAAACTCCCAGTGAGGGTGTCAGTGTGGGTCCACTGTGGTTTCTCACCACATTCCAAAGACGTGTTAGATGAGTTGGTCACGCTAAATTGCCCCAGCATGATTGTGTTTGATTGTTATCTTTATTGGTCCTCTCAGAAATAGCCATTGATGCTGGTGTGGCCTTAAAGAATATCAGCTTCATAGCGCTAGAAATTAAAAACTTTACATACTGACAACAACATCAGCTTGGTAGCTCTGGAACTTGAAAGCTTAACATATTTAAATGAAAATCACCTGAAACTCTGAGAGGAACGTTGCCTAAATAGAATAATAAACAGGCTTCATTATTTAACATCGGAATTCTGCCAAATCTGGTTAAATCTGGGGAACACTGTCACCTCACATCGAGAAGGTCCTGGGTTCAATCTGGGTCCTTTCTGTATGGAGTCCTCTCTGTGTTTGGGTGGGTTTTCTCCGGGTGCTTCGATTTCCTCCCACGGTTCAAAGACATGGGATTACATGGGTATGGAATGTATGTGATTACTTTCAAAGACTCAACTTTTCACTCAATGCTGATTATATTATAGTTTTGTTAAATGCAAATTTTCACTAGTGGTCTCAGACTTTGGGCACCCAGTGTATTGGTATGTGCTAGAATGTTCTGTTTGGTTCCACTCAGAGCTTCACTGACCAAATGTATGCTCTTATCCAGAGCAACTCTGGGAAGAGCAAGGGTTTGAATTCTCAACTTTGCAATTAGTAGTGCAGAGCCGAGCCACGCCCTTCATTTTTTGTTCTGTTAAGACGTATCTATCAACATCCTAATTACATTATAATAGCCTCATTTGTGCTCATGTGTTCAGATAAAGTAACTAGGGTCTTGAGTGAGTGTAATTAACGTATTAACAGCAAGTAATGGATTGTAGAGCAAGCTAGACCTGGGTGCACTGATTGGCTGAATAACCTGTTGTTTTTTTTATTTCAAAAAAGTATCTGAATTTGGTTGCAAATACTTGCTATTTTGTCAGTACAGTGTTTTAATGAAACGCACTAAACAATCTGAAAAACATTTAAAAGTGCACTGGGGCGGCATGGAGGGGGGTATTCCACGAAGCGAGCTTATAAGCACCACACTTATTTGAGTAAGCCTCACTTAAGTTGGCCAGACAGTTCAATTCAGGCTCAGTCCATTCCACTACTAAAATCCAGGTGCAATGTATTCCCACTAATTCAAACCAGGCTTTTGCAGTCGAAGATCATGCTCATGTACCATGTATTTAAACAGCCTCTGCATTTCTCTGAAAATGTCTCTAGAGTCAAAAATATGAATTGCAGTATGCTGTATTTTAATAAAAAAATATATATGGAGCCAAAAAAATACTTTGTTGAAAGTGATAACTTTATGTACTCAGGTTGTATTGGTGTTATGCAGGGTCACCTCATGTCTCCGAGATCTCTGGTTTGATCCTGACCCTGGGCTGTGTCTGTGTGGAGTCTGCATGTCCTCCCCATGTCTGCATGGGTTTCCTCTGGGTTTCCTCTTCCTCCCACATTCCAAAGACATGCGTGTTAGGTTAATTTTTGTTTCCAAAGTGCCCTTAATGTGTGTGTGAGGGTGTGTGTACTACGATGGATTAGTTCCCTGTCTAGGGTTGTTCCTGCCATGGGCACCGGCTGCTGGCTAGGCACTGGCTTTCCCACAACCCTGGCTAGGATCAATCGGTAAAGACAATGAATGAATGAATGAGCTTATGCAGTGTATAACTGGCAGTCATGGTCCACAGTGATATGTGAGTATATCTAGCAATTTCCTTTTACATTGATCTGAATTTGTTTCAGTAAAAACAAGAAATTAAAATGTGCGGCAACTTAACTGATTGACAGTGAATGTGTACTTTGAAGATCTAAATCAAACTGTAAAGACATACATTTTTGTTTGCTTGTTGAACGTTGTTCCTGGGACACTGTTTCAAACTGGCGATTATATGACATCACGTAGCTTGGCCAATAGAATTGATGAAGCGTAGCCAAGCCTCAACTTTAGACAGGCATTGAGCAGGTTTGTCCAAATGCAATATAAGTTTCGATAGATACTTAACCGGGCTTAAGTTTAGGCTCTTTCATGGAACCAAAATTGGTCAAAATGAGCCAGGCTTGTCTCAAAAAGCCTGGCTTATTATTGAGTTAGCTTTCATTATGGAATACCCCCCAGTTGAATAAAAAAAGCTGGGTGAATCAACTGTCCTGAGTTTGCATAAGTCATAATTAATATAAATCATGATGCTTCTCTTCTGACTCCAAAGGTTCTTTGAAGTTGATTCGATGTATTCAGCTCTGTTCGCTAGTGCAGCCTTCTGCTCGAGCACTGGTAAATGATAAATGCAGCTGGCATGCCACGTGGTGCTCTGCATATGTAATGCCAATGTGAAGGCCAGGGAAGAGCAGGCACAGGGCGATAAACACCCTACCTCTGAGTGACAGCACTTGAGATTGGATCTTCTCACCCTGTCTCCACGCTCTCCTTCTAGCTTTCCCCCTGCCCTCGCTACCTGCCTTATCAGGTCGCACCACGTCACCAATTTCCAGCCTAATCTCTACATTCCATTCTGTTTTTGACACCTTACCAACACGGCCTACTGCTTGTCTTACCTGCTGTTCGCGTCGCTGTCGTGCTGGGACCAAGCAGCTACATTTGTTTATAGACTTCCTGCTGGTATCGTAGGTTTTGTTTAAACTTTGTAGGGGACACACTGCTCACACCACCAAGCCTACACATCGACCTGTTTGAAAAGTCGCTAAATTTCTTTAGATGACATAATGCACTAATTTGAATATTCATGACATGTTGTATTTACATGCTGCCATGCTGCCTAGTTTCAGATGGCATAGCTCCTTTTCTGTTGTTGCTTCTCCCTTACTTGTACAGGATAAACCAATCGAAACTATATGCATATTTCAAAAGAACAACAGTATGTACATTTATTAATGCACTGAAATGCACAAAATCCCAAAATGGAGCTAAACTATGTATTATACTCCTTCACGTCTGTGTGCCATGCGCTATGTACAATCTAACCTCCTTATCTCACCCCCCGTTATCTCGCCAACCTCGTCTATCGCCACCTGTGATGGCAGGAAGGATTTCCTTCCATGCATTTTACCCCAAAAAGCTTCCAACCTCACCTCTCACCCTTGCCAAACTTAAAATGTGACAAATGTCCTGCCAGTAACAAACTTCTACCCTGCTAAGTCACCATATTTCAGACCATCAGTAGGTGGCACTTTAATCCTAATTTAAACTTGCAACACCTGATGATGTACAGCCCCTGTCTGTTATCAGAGATGTTAAATAAGGAGGAGACTGGTCACTAGTTGAAATATGAATGAGACTGTAGTACAGAAGCCCCGCCCCGTCATTAGAAAGAACCAGTCGGCATATTAGTACACGTGTCAGAGAGAGGGTGCAACAATCGTCAATCACGGACTATTTCTCAAATTTGGACATGTAGGTACATGTTTATGTAAATGTGACTATACGATCACACGAGCTGCTCAGTAAAACGTCAGTATCAGGTATGAATGTCACTTTGTATATTTTTTGTAACATTTGTTAAAGTCGAGATAACGAGTCTTATGCTGCTGCTCTATCTTGGGGAACAGAGGAGACACAGAGAGGTGTACCTCTTGCTCACAGGTAGTTTTGGCTAATGAATGATTTGCTAATGATGAATGAATGATCCGTTATCGATTCATATAAATCAGAGCCTGACCTTTAAAATTAGCCTATTTTCCCAGTGTAAGTGTAAATCTTTAACCACCTTTAATCTGATATGACCAGTCATTGTTTTTTTTCGCTTATCAAAATCTAGCCTGCATTGGTTACACATGGCTGGAGCTCAAGTGAAGGCACCTGAAAGCAGATGTCTGGTTACAATTGGGGTTAAAAAATCAATAACAGTAGGGAAGAGCTGGACAAAAGTAAAGCCGTGAAATATTGTGGGAATAAGAGAAATCTGAGAAACCATTTAACGAGACAGCAACCTGATATTCAAAAAATGCCAGACGCCATACAACCTCCAATAGAGAAGGCAAGTTCTTGCAAGTTCTCCCCATGCCAAAAACTGAGGATCTGGTAACTTTTAACATTGTTGAAAACAGTGTCTTCCGAAGCCTTAGTAATGCTATGGAGCCACGTTGTGTTTTACCCAGACATAAACATTTGAGTGAAGTGACCTTTCCAAACATAGATGGGTTAGGTTACTTCTTCATGTAAACACTAATAGTTTTAATAAGGGTAGGTTGAGTGTTCCTTATCCAGTTACTTCAGTTCTCTGAAAATGTCATTTCATATCCAAACAAAACATATCCCTCGCTGAATCTAATCGAATTGTAAATCGAATCAAATTGGGACCTTGTGAATCGGAATTGAATCAATTCAAGGTATCAGTGGCGATACCCAGCCCTAGTCATTAAATGTAGCGACTTTTTATTTTACCCTCCTCCAAACTTTGACACCACAAAACTACGCCTATGCGTCTTACACGCAATTTGAAAACATTATGCTATATTATACCACAGTTAGTTCTGACCCAGTAATCTGATTGGCTGGGAGACCTTTTTGACGATTATTGATAATAATGGCACTCTGTCCGACGCTCTATTAGTATTATTTCACGGCATACACACGTAACCTAGCAACGACGCCTGCCCTAAAAAGCAGGCAAGTTAATCACACAAGTAAAATACTGCCGAAATGAGAGTTATAATTTGTTTATAGGTTTTGAAAACGATCTAAACTTGGAAGATGAAGCTATTATTGACCAACCTGAGCCAAAGGTTTAACTGAAGCTTGACTGAAGATCAGTTTTAGTCCCATCAAGAAAAATAAACTGAATCAGCTTCATCTCTCACAAAGACGTCGTTTGCTGGAGTTAAACTCGGAGTCCTTCATTAAACACCATCCGCGGCTGATCGGAGGTTCATTCATCTGACAGGTACGTTATCTGTAAGTCCAGCTCTTAACCCAGAGAAGCTGCTGATGCTCTGTAACTCTGCCCTTACATTTCTGAGTGATAAGATTAACATTAAGAGCTTCATCATCTTTGGTTATAACATCGGGATCTCACTCCAATTTGCTTCCTTCGGTAGAATAGTGTATCTTAGTAACACCCTGCCTTATAAACCCTTATAAACTTTCTTTTTAATAAATTAAAACTTACCAATTGATATATTTGTATATATAAACAGTTAGTGGGAATTGTGTTCCTCGACTTTAATGACTGAAGGGCTTATCCACAGGGTAACGATAGAATGGAACTATTTTATCTCGCGGAAGGATGATAAACAAATCGTTTTTTCTGTCCTCTTTATCTTAAAATTTAACACTAAATGGTGATAACAGAACTGCGGTATAAACAGCAATTATACACAAGAGGGAGTGCTATAACGTGAGATATTGGCATGGGTGCTCTGATCTTTGTCACTCGGCCTATGGCCATGTGCCTACGACCGCATCACACCCGTGCCAATACCGAATGTTATAGCACTCCCTCTCATGTATTATAGCGTAATTCAAATGCAGGCAATATCCAAAGACTCGTGGCTAATTTGGGTTGCGTTAGAGGTCAGCAAACACAGCAGGTGGAGTGTATCTGAAAGTGAACAGAATATGCACTAGCATAGCTGGGATGTGTGTCTGACTGGAGGCGTCGCATCTGAGATGTCAAAGGCGTTCAGAATCGCCACCTCCGAGAACACTCGCCACATTGGCCCGTCCTCTCCATTAACCCAGGCAATTGAGTGGAATCCACTAGCGTGCTGCTCAGTCAGGTCCAGTGGACTACCAGGACACTTGAAAGTAATGAGAGGGTAATTAAATGGAGCTAAAGCTGGCTAGAGGTTTGATGACTGGAGTTACACCGGTTAAGGTTTCCTGTATGGAGGTCTTGGGGCTGAGGTGTGAAGAAAGGCTCCTGCAGGGCAGGATACTGACAGTTATTTGTCCTAAGCTGCTCTAGCCTAATGAAAGGAACATGATGTGTAAAAGGTGATTGAGAGACCATCATTAAAAGAGAGGCCTGCTGAGCACTAATACAGCTACGCACAGGTGGGAGGGAGTCAGGGCCAGATTCCATACTGTGAACTGGGAACTATACTATACTGTACTAAACTGTATAAAAACCCTAAAGCAAGCCTGCAGAGGCACACGTTTCTGGAATGCAAAGACACGCAACCATACTGTCCTACTGAATAATAGCTACAGTTCTCAGTAGGTCTGACACACATGCAATTAAACCCACAATGCCCAGATACGCCTCATTATCTTTACTCATGACACACACATACACCTAATATCCTGGTGTTCGCACTCCAACGGTTGCTCCGGGAGCTAAGCAGCTGTAAATAGCATGGCTAAATGTCACATATTAGATCTGGGCCAAAATTAGCATAAGTTGTGACGGGTGACGTGCCTGTCGCTGACCCTTGCTGATTGACAGCCCCCAAGATCAAGGAGAGGTAAGGAGAGTGGCAGGAGCCTTTCTGAGGTTATTTGCTGTCATTCTGTGTTGCCTGTTTGGATGTTCAAAAGCAATATTGGAATTCATCAGCACGACCTTGGAATGGAAGAGAAGAAAAATGACTTTATAGTTGTAAAGTATCTTTGTAATTGACCAGCATGGACTGCTACTGCTGTAAGCTGCCGGCTGATTGTGGACTCCATGCAAGAGACCTCTCTTCAATCTCTACAGGATGTAGGGCCAGTGACCTTTTAAGACAGAACACTTCTTATTGTAGGTTCTCTACACGGTCTTAATGATAAAATAATAATAAAATAAATGTTCAGAGGATACAATATTCAACTGCATCGCCTAAATTCTGTTAGAAGCTGATATAAACACCAAACACAGTATCAATTATAATAGATTCAGACAGCCAGAGGACATCCATTTCACCTAGATATATGTACTTGGAATACAGTACTGGCAAAAGTCTTAGGCCACCTTTAGATTAGATATACAGTACTGGCAAAAGTTTTAGGCATCCTATATTTGTTTTAGCAATGTTATTATGACCATATATAATTATTTATCAGGCTTTATTCTTTATTAGAATGCAACCATAAAATACATAAAATTTGTATGCAGCTTGTATGTGCTACATTGAATTGGTCAAGAATTTAATATGAACCTTAATTTACACTTGAGCAATAGCAGCATCTGGCAGCTTCTTCGGGATGCCAAGTTGACCCTACAGTCTGAAGAAGCTTGATCAGGAATGGTCTTTTTGGAAGGGAAACTGGGTGAAAAGGCTAAGATATGCTAAAGCTCACAAAGACTGGAATGAAGATCATTGAAAAAGAGTATTATGGAGTGATGAACCCAAGTTTGAAACTTTTAGGTCCTGCCATCAACAATACGTTATATATAGTCATTTTATAACTGCTGAAACAACAAATCTAATGGTGGCCTAATACTTTTGCACAGTACTTTGTATTAAGGTTTATTTATTTACTTAAACTTTATTTAGAACATTTGTTGTGATTGTGACTCACTCACTCACTTTATCTGCACACTTAATCCAGTTCAGGGTCATGGGGGTGCTGAGCCCTAACTGGTAGAACATGGTGCAAGGCGGGAACCAACCCTAGATAGAGCACCAGTCTATCACATACATGCACACACTGAGAAATAGACACATTCACTCTTGGACAATTCAGAGATGCCAACTGACCTGAGGTTTATGGAATGTCGGAGGAAAATGGAAAACCCAGAGGAAACCCACACAGACACATGGAGAACATGCAAACTCCACACATGCAGCAGCCAGAACTTTAAACCAGGTAGATGTAGCTGTGAGGTGACAGCACTAAACACTGCACCACTGTGAACCATGTGCCCTGCTAAGGACTGGCACTCTAGGTTTGGTTCCCACCAAGCACCATATTCTGCTAGTCAGGCAATAGGCATGTCTAGCCCCTTTTTAGGGATGTTCAAGCACTACTAAACTATTAAAAAGACATTTTTAGTGATGTTTTTAAATGGACGTTTGTCTCTGATGTTAAAACCGTAGAAAGAATATAGTTAGAACAATTTTCTAACATTGAAAATACAGCAGTTCCCATGCCTCACAAATGGTATGATCCAAGTGATGGCTTTGTGGTTCACAGGCTCAGCAAAAAGTAAGTTTTCTCAGATTTGCTGGTGTCTTTCCAGTCCCAATGTCCCAACCCAAAAAGTCAGATGTTCTTCCTTCACAAGTGTGGGAATGATAGTACAAAAAATCTTTAAAATGTACATGTTTTTTTCTTACAAAAAAAATAAATACTGGGTGGTCGCGATGTGTCTCATTGGGTGCTCAGTGCCCCTAAAGCTCTGATCCTAAAATCACCCCTGAGTTAGGCCGTGGTTCCCTTCTGACCCTGGGATTAAGTGGGTATGGTTGGCAAGTGACGCCCTGTTCACAATAACACTAAAAAGGGGCTAGACATGGCGGGTTGGCCCCAGCTTCCCTGACCTGTATTAAGTGGTTAAAACTGGTGACTGGTGCCTTGTTTGGCGTTGGTTCCTACCTTGAGCCCTGTGCTCCCTGTTAGGCCCTGGTTTCCCATGACCCTGAATTGGATTAAGTAGACAGAAAATGAATTCTCACTGACAACGCTTCTTCTAGTCAAATTTCCATGACAGCCACAAGAGCAGCCTTCACTTTTCTAAAATGCTGAGATCTACCACACTCTGTGAGCATCACAAGGAGTGACCCACTGTCCCTTGTTTTTCCAGGGAGCTGACATGGATCAGTCACTGTCACTTTGTATGAATAGCGTTCCCTTTGTGGAGCCCCTGTGACAATTCTTTGTCTTGTGTTCCTGTCATTTTAAAGCACCGAGGTTTGTTTGAGAGCACTGCAGCAACCTCCATCTGCTGTTGACGTTGCGAACCTCAAAGGAGAAAGGAAATCAGGAGAGGACAGAAGAAAGAGAGATGATAGAGAGAGTGTAACTGTGAGAACAGAAGGGAGAGGGAGGAAGAGGAGGAGGGAAAGCAGTGTGGGAGCGTTGACAAAGGCGAGTAATGAAGATGCAGCCGGCGCATCCTAGAAAACCTGTAATGTGGGTTAGAGAGAGGCTTCCACTGGTGCGTCTGAGGGCGACTAGGTGCTCGTTGATGGATGAGCTTTGTGTATGAGCGTGCTTCTGAGATGGAGGTCACTGACAGTGCATCGAGTTATATACAGGGCTCCGCACCTTTCCCACCAGGAACGTTTTAGTGACACATCTTGTATTTAGAGATACAATCGAAATAGATATGCTTGCTCAGCAACATTCAGTATAACTTCCAGTGCCATAAGACAGCAAGCCAGGCAATTAGGTCACAGGAAATCTGCTAGATAGACAAGTATATGTAAAGTTAACTCTGCCCCTGTTCCATTTTTCACTGTTCACATTTGCATGACACCATTTTCAGCAAAAAACGTGCTTGTTCTGATACAGGGCCTGTGTAATAAGAAAGCATCTCTATGGGCCTCATTCAAGAAAAGCAAGCAGAATGAATTTGCTTTGTGCTGTTGCGAGAACATAGCGAAATGTTTAGAGATCATAGAGATTTATTAGTGTATTAGTAGAGTCCAGCTGATCCCATGCTCTTCATGTACTTGTGCAGGTGCTGTTCGGAGTTTTGTCTGCTGAAACGTTCCAGAGGGAGATTGCTAACAGGAATGTCAGCACCCTGAATAAAACACTCAACTGTATGATCTTCCAGCCACGATGCACAGAATCCAGTCCTGTCAGTGGCAATAATGCACCAATGCCAATCGTAATAAAACCCAAAAGAAGAAGAAGAAAACTAGGGCACTATGATAGGCATATTATGTATATATTATTATATTATTATACAGTTGTACCTCGGTTCTCGACCACCGCGGAACTCGTCGAATTCAATTTCATTTTGCGTCGTTTACTCAATTGCTTAAATTTGTATGAGTTGAGCCATGTGATTCGTTTCATCCACAACTCGATTCATGATTCATGATTCACAGTTCAGTACACAGTGATTCAGTGATTCAGGTTCACAATAGCCCTTCCTCAGAGAAGATCTCCGCTATGTTTTTCTTTATTTTTGCATCTACAGTACTGTATTATTAGCGCAAAAGTTTCCATGGGTCCTAAAAAAATGTAGTTTATAAGAGTCAACAGAGAGCAAAACAGGAACTGAATGCTCCAGAACACAGGTGGCAGTTAGCTTAGCAGCTATGCTAGCACCCTGAGTTCACCAATAGAGTAAATGTTTTGCTTTTACTTTTCACTTTCAATCCATTTCTCATTAAATTACAAGAGCTTTTTCAACACTTTATTGTAAAATAAGCTTTGTGTTAATGATTTTGGCCAACTGTAGGTTAATGTAAGTGTTTTAAACATTAACTTACTTATCGTTACTTATCATAGTATCATATTATAATACACCAGATATTCGTTAAACTCCCCATTTCATGATACATTTAACTTATGATGGATTTGTTGGAACTCATCCCCGTCATAAATCAGAGAGCACCTGTACAATACAACTCCATTAATGTATATAATGCCTTATACAGTGTGGATTTTCTTGGGGTCTGGAACGCATTAATTCAATTTACATTATTCTTTATGCAACAAATTTGCTCAGTAGTTGTCATTTTCGGTTGTTGATGAGGTTTCTGGAACGAATTAAGGTACCACTGTATTAGTATATTATATATGTGTATATCAGTCTACAGGTGCAATTTCAGACAATCCCTCAGTTGCTACAATGTTTAACTTTATTTTCACTTACTATTATCATATTACATTCATTTGCTTTATTCATGTTTTTAATCATTCATTACATGTGAATGTAGGCATAAAAAACAATCATTTGGGGGTAGGGAACGGATTAATCCTACTTACATTACTTCTTATGGGAAAATTTGATTCTGACTTCAAACAAATTGGAGTTTGAACGGACTTCTGGCTCAAATTCTGAGGTTCCACTGTATAAATAAGAAGAACTACTATTCAGTCAATGTGCAATTGATCTTTGATGTGAAATGTTATCTTCTGAACGCTGAGGCCAGGTGGCCAGGTGGAATCCTCCGATGCTGTTCGGCCTGGCAGACGTTTGAAGAGTGGGTTTATAAGAAATCGTTGGCTCAGTGGTAAGAAAGAGCTAGAATATTGTAGGTTTATTCATAGAGCCTTCATGTAATGTGCTGTCAAGATGCTTTTTAGGACTCGAAACACCACCCTGGACTCTCAAAAATAAAAGGTGTCAATTTGAATGCACTTTGTTCAATAAACATCAGAATAGTTTTTGCTTTGCTTTTCTGAGACGTTTTGGAGGATTTTGGCTCTGTTCCTCAGTCCAAAGGCTTCGTTATATGGTCATCATTTGGTATTCGTGGATGTGGATTATGATAATTGTATGCTAATTATAGAGAAATGTGCACGCACGCCCAATTTGCGAATGATTGGTATTCATTAACATGCACACGTGTGGACACCCCTTCTAATTATTGAGCTCTGCTATTTCAGCCACACTCTCTTGTAGCACATTCATAATATAAAACAGACATTTCTCAATTCTCCATAGACAAACAGTGGCAGTAGAATGGGTTGTTCTGATACCCCAGTGACTCTCAGTATGATACATTTATAGGTTTCTGCTTCCAACAAGTGAGTTCATCAACTTTATGCCCTGCTGCCTTTAAAACAAGTCCATAGAGAATTGGTTTGCCAGCTTTAATTGAGAACATGGCTATCTAGCACAGAACCTTGACCTCAACTCCATCAGACACCTTGAAAATGCACTGGAGTGACAAAAGTGAGCCAGGGCTTATTGTGGGACATGAGAAGCAGACCTCACAGTCGTGTTCCAAAATCTAGTTCTACGCCTGTCTCAGACTAAAAAGGCTGTTGTAGCAACAAAGGTGGGGCAAACTCCATATTAATACCCATGTTTTCGATCATTTCATTTAGGGTGTACACAAATATTTGTCTATATAATATGTTCCTGGATTGCAGGTACGAGTCTGGTTTCTGAGGACTGATCCCAAATGGAAAATGTAGAAGACGGGGCAGATATATCAGATTTTTGCATTACCACACCATGTGTTTCAAGATACCTGCACAGCTGGTAGTGCACATCTTCAGAGAAACAAGTATACTCATCAGTTGTTGCTGTGTGTGTGAAGTTTGGCATGCCTGCTTGATTTCCCTTCCAGGTACATTAGTTTCCTCCAAACTCTCAAAATGCCCATAGGAAGACTGGCTACTGTAATTTGTTTTAGAAATTAGTATGTCTGATGTCTTGCAAATGGACTGATACACTGTCTAGGGTACACTGTCTAGCACTCTTTCTGGGATACACTCTGTAGCCCTTGTAGCTCTCACCAGGAAAAATGTGCAGTCCTATCAGTTTTTGGACTGGGATCCTGCGTAGCGTGCATTACAATCTTGCACCCAGTATTCCTGAGATAGGCTGCAGATCCACAGAAAACTAGATGGTGTGTTTACCCAAGATGAATGAGGTTTTGTGGTGGCATTTGTATTCCTCTTATTAGGAATTACCCCATGCAAGCACAAATAGCCACCAGCCCAAGAACACCATCCAACTAAAACCATGTTCAGATTTGAGGTAGGTAAATACCACAGACAGCCATAAAGGAGATGAACAATAAGCTGGAATTGATTTGTAATAAATGTTTAAGTGCAGTCTTAGTCTTCACTTAAGCGGCAAGTGAATAGATGAGTCTTTAGTAGAAGACAGTAAGAGACTCAGCTATTCGTACATCCAGCGGAAGTTCCACCGCCTGGGTGTTAATATGGAGAGCAGTCTTGAGTGGTGGGTTCAGTCGACTATGATATAACAAGACCTTAGATTGTGGGATATCACTCATAATGAGACCATCACTCAGCTATGCTGCAATACCAGTCGCCTACGGATTTTCCACCAAAGTCAACTTCACCCTGTCATGTGTTGCAGTGATGGATCATCCCATTAACTGTATAATCATCAGTTAACTTGGTAGAGTTTATAAATCACTAAGAATTTATTTCGTTATTAAACATCTGTATGACATCAAGGCGCAAGAAGGCACAAGCCTTGCACATGTACTGTGTCTAATTGCATGTTGGTGTTGGGAATCCTGTTTCTTCAGTCTCTTGAGGTTACTGTCAGGAGCCACCTGCTGCTGCTGCCACCACTGGGAGCTCATGCTGGTTTCTTCTACAGAAGAGGCCTAAGCACATTTTCCAATTCTGCTCTGTCCTGCAACCTCTTACCAGAGAGGATGGCAGAGGACTGTTGTGCAAACTGGCTTGTTAAGTTTGTGGAAGCTATGTTTCCCAGAATACTTTGTGGATTACTCAGGCCCAACTTCTACGATAAAATGGACAATGAAATTGCACCATATGTAGAAAGGTAAACCTAGAACATTGTGTACATGTGTGAGAGAGATTATCCTTAATAGAAAAGAAAGAAAGCAATGAATGCTAGTGAGTTCTAAGGAAGAACCAAGAAAGAAAGCTAGAAAGATAGAGTCTTGGGGTAAAAGATAGAGACTAAGAGAGAGAGTAAAACTGAAAGTCCAAAAGATAGAGTTCACAAAACCAAAGTATGAGGAATAGAGTAGACTGGAAGTTCAAAAAATATTAATTTAGTTGGAGGATTACCATGGTTAAGAATTGAAAACCAACAAAAAATGGTTAGAACTGCATTTGAAGAGACTAACTGAAGAAAGTTATATAAAGGTGTAGACTGTAAAGAATGTAAAGAAGACATAATTCATGTGTAAATTGAGAACTGAAGTGAACAAATAACTAATTTAAGGATATTATTAAGGAAAGGATAACATTTATGTTGTATCCATAGAAAGAAAGCAAAATTTTTGTGTATACCGTATTAGCCATCTCATTGTTGCTAGCCATTGTTGGCGGACACCATTTTTTAACTCAGTCTGTTGTGTCTTTTCCTCCTTTTTCTGTCACTGTTTCCCAAAGGCACCTTGAGAAAGCACATGCCTTATCAACCAAACACCCTAAGATGAAATGCCATTCAGAACTTTCGGTAAAATAAATGCAAAAGCTTTCTCCATCTCTCTGACCTTCATATATAAATGTGTATGAAGAACAATAAACACAGAGACATTTATTATTACATAGAACATAAACAAAAAATGCACAAAGGAGGAGTTATTACAATATTAGAGTGAAAGGATAAGTTAATTGGGGAAAACTTTACAATTGAAAGGAGGCTCTATCGGGCCACCTCTAGCTTGGATACAAAATGAGATACAGTTGGGCACAGAGGCATACAGATATCTTGCAATATCTTACTCCAAATTTGCCCACAGATGTTACAGCTGGGTCTGTAGATCCTGCACACTTGTAGGTGGCAGAAGCTGGCGTCCCAGTTGCTGCCATAAATGCTCGATTGGCGATAAATCTGGCAAAAAGGAAGGCCAAGGAAGTGTTGCAATCTGGTGGAGACATTCCTGGGAAATGTCTTGATGCATACTCAGTAATCATCAGTTCACTTAGACTGAAGTCTTCCAACTAGCTGAGACTGAAGAAGTCACTTAGATGAGTGATGAAACATTTCTCCCACAAAACCTTATGTCCAGATGAACTGATTCAACTTCTGGGATTCCTGGGAAACCCTTGCTATATTTGAGTGAGCACAGTGAGATGGCCCAGACAGACCACCAGTAGAGAGGATATTTGATCATCTGACAAACATGAGCAGCTCACACAGTTGCGATGTCCACCTTCCACATGCATGTGGCACCTTCACTGCACACCCCTGCCTGGACCATTTCTAGCCACTTAGCAGAAGGAAATTAGTTGTCACAGTGCCCATTATGGGTCTTGCCATTGACAGCCAGCCACCATCCCCTTTGTTTGCAGTTGTGTTCGTGAACGAGAAACCTGGACTGCTATGGACTGGGACTCTATTGTCTTTATTGAAAAATACAGGTTCTATTTGGGATACGACGAAGGTCAGGTTTGAGCATGGAGGCCTCGTCGTGAATGCTTTAATTCTGCTTTTGCTTTTTCACACTCAAACTATGAGTGTGGAAGATCTACAAGCCCAACTGTGGGCAAATGTGTCATAGAGGCATGTCTAGGGTCAACAATCTATCACAAAGAGGCACACTACCAAAAAGTAGCCCCTGAGAGCCTTTTTATAGAGTAGTCGAGGAAGCATTTTTATGCCCTCTTCTTGCAAAAACTACTGTCTAATCAGACCACACCTGTAATCATTTACATACCTGCCAGCATAAGGACCCGACTCGAACATCACAAAAAAATATGATTTGCTGTGTTGAGGGAGGTGAAGCTGGGAGGGGGATCATCCACCGGTGTTGCAGCAGTGAACCCTGACATTTCTTCTTTGGACTTGCGTTCCCTCCAGGGATATTTGCCGGATGCCCTCTGACTAGGGAATGAAGGGTTAAAATGTGAAAAAAACTACAGTATATATTATGGAAATTAATGAATAAGGTGCATTAATAATGGAGAACTAGGTGAAATATCTGGGCTAACTTTGGCATATCATTTGGTCGGAGAAGCAAACCATGTCAGCGAATAAAACCTTACTTTCTTCACAACCTAATTAAATTACCTGATTTTTAAATCAAATACAACCTTCACTGAGGCAGCTCAGCTCCTGTATCATGCTTTATCATTCTAGACACAACACCAGGTGTGTTTAGGTATTCCTTGCAAATGTTGACCCCCAGCTTTAGAAACAGGTGGTTAATTTAGTGGTGGTGTCAGAATTTAAGATCATCTCCCACTGGGGCCGACTCTCCCATCTGTGGACTCATTACCTAATCCTGTGTGAGGAAATTGAGTGGAGAGGCATGGAGCGTGACCTTTGACTCTAATAGGGAGCTGTGGGTGTTGAGCTGAGTAACGGCCTATTTTGCTTGCATGACTCACCTTGGGTTATATGCCTTCCTATTTATAAGTGCTTAATACCTATTCATTACGATCAGTGTGTTTTCTCTCAGCTTTTGGCCTGCTGATTGCTTCTGCATATTGATTTGATGTTTATTCTGTGCCTCTGTAACTTAACTTGTTACCACTTTGGCAGTTTCGAAGGGTTTGGGGGTTTGTGTGGTTTAGTGGGACCAGGTTAAGGTCATGGCAGAGACTTGAGACTTGATTCTTGAAATACATCGAGGGAAACCTTCATTTTCAATGTAACTGAGCTGATATTAAAGAAGGGATAGATAAAAATGAATATATATATATATATACATATATTATATATATATATATATAGATATATATATAATATATATATGTATATCTATATATGGTGATATATATGTATAATATATATCTATCATAATATATATATATATCCATATATATATATATATATATCTCTCTATATATATATCCTATATGTACACATTCTCTATATATATATATGTGTATATCTCTATATCTCTATCTATATCTCTATATATATATATATCTATACATGTATATACATATTTATGATACATAACAAATGCTTAAGTAAAAAGACTGAAATAGGTGAATAGGTAAACTAGAAGTTAAGCAATCAGATATGGGGGGTAATAAAATAAAACTAAATTAAATTAAATTAAATTAAGTTAAATCAATTATAAAGTATAGTAAGGTCAGTCAGTGGATTGTTCTTACAAAATAAATAAATAAGATCAAATAAATTACACTAAAATAAGATAATATGAGATAATACAGCACAAGAAAATTTAAATATGGGTGGCTCAGTGCGTAGCACTGTTACCTCACAGCCAAGAAAATCCTGGGTTCAATCCCACATGGAGTGGTGTTTGGCCTTTTTGTGTGGAGTCTGCATGTCCTCATGTCTGCGTGGGTTTACTCTGGGCACTCTGGTTTTCTTCCACAGTTCAAAGACATATGTGTTAGGTTAATTGGTGTCTCTAAATTGGCCTGTGTGTGAGTGTGTGTGCTCTACGATGGATTGGCACCCTGTCTAGGGTAATTCCTGCTTCTCGCCCTATGCTGCCGGCTAGGAAATGGCGACCCTGTCCGAGATCTAGCAGATAAGAAAGTGAATGAATGAATGAGTGAAAATAAAATATACAGCCGGAAGAGAAAAATAACAAAATATCTCATTAAAAGGAGAATGTAAAAGTTCAAATGAACAAACATAGCTCTCTGAAGGTGGCCAGAGACTTAAAGTTTAATTGACTGAGTGACACTACCGAGCCAAGGTTTAGACACTCCAGTAGTGAATTCCAGCTCGTGCTGCACTGTAGCTAAAAGCAGATTTTCCCAGTTTTGTAAAAACTCTCAGTACCTGACGTGATTCAGTAGACTCAATAGACCAAGTCTTGTAATTACTGATATTCGCAGAAATCATGGAAGAGATATAAGCTGTCATACAGCAGGAGAGTGATTTACAAATAAAAATTAGCCAGCGTGTTTCCCATTGAGCTGCTATAGAGGACAAACAAGTCTGCAGTGGTGAATGCTATAAGGGATGCCAGTAATCATTCTCAGAGCAGAGTGAGAGACTGAATCTAGTGGTTTGAGGGCACTTGCATAATCCAGTAATGATAGTATTGTCGCCTCCATCTTGACTCGGATTGGCACGGCAGAGACTGGAGTTGCACTTGAGTCCTTTAATTCACTGGCTTGAGGCTCGACTTGCATCACAAACTGGGAATGTAATAGTTTCATGCTGTCATGAAGATAAATGAACTTGATTCATCTAAACATTGTTTTCTGGCTAGTTAGCTGGAACCTGAAATTCATCTGCCATTTCTTTCCATGACAACTCCCTCTTTGCCCTGTCGTGATAAAACTCTGAAGGAAAACATTCTCTCTCAAGCCACAATTTCACAAACCGCTCTTCCTTTAAATCTCACGTTTCATTTGTGTTTCACCATTTCCATTACTGCATTGAAGCTGAGCCTCAGAAGTCATCCAATTACAGGTATGCACCAGTAACATCCAGGTTACGTTCTGTGAAACAGGATACTTTGACATTGCCCTAGGTACATATTAGTTTAGATACTTTGCACATAGTGTTTTATTTAAAGCAATAATATTAATTAAAACATGATATGAAAACATTTAGTACAATACTGTACTGTACTACACAGTAATTCTTATCTTTGTATCTTTTATAAAACTTGAAACACTTGTTTTCTGCCTGCAATTCTCTTTTCTGTCAGCAGGTCTCACAAGGGTTCCCTTGTACTAGTTTCCTGCCATTAAGACATCAATAAGCTGTAAATAAGACAGATTTTTTTTTCCTATTATAATTCTTAAGACCTCAGCTTTTAGACGTGCCTGCATCAGTCACAATGAGATTTTAATCCAACATTTCTGTCATTGCCAGTTGTCGGTTGTGTTTAGTTACAGTGCCACTCAATTAGCCACCGGAGAGCATGTAACATTATGCATTGAAAGACAATCAGTCTTAACTCACGATCAAAGAATTGTTTTGTGATGGGTCTAAAGCTGCCTTAAATTGATCTGAATGTGAACATTTTACAGGGGGGAGTGAGAGAGTGAAGTACAGCAACTTGTTGATTTCTCTGCTGACACACCAACAAAACCAGACAAAACAAACCGCTACATGCTGTAAATGCTGCATCAAAAATAAAGGGGTAAAAATAACTTATGGGCCAGCATGTAGTTTGAATAGCATGTGTGCTAGCTAGCGCAATAGCTAATTTAGCTGAAGTGGTGTGCTAAAACAAAAATTGACAAACATTATGGAATCACTATACTTAAGGGATGTTCTAGGTTTTTTACTTTGCACCAAATGAACAAATCACAGATATGACACCTCAGTAATTTTGCTTTAATAGCTGAACATTCTGGCTTTATGAAGCATACACCACATAACTTAAATAAATTATTGTATTTAAATATATTTTTCCAGATCAAGAAAAGGAACAGAAAAATGACTGAATCTTTCAATACTGAGGAGAAAACCATTGAATCAACCAAAAAATCTTGCATGACATGCTTTGAGGAAAGGACTTCACTAAAGGAAAACAATACTCTTGTTGGAGTTTGATCCAAGTCCACCAGTTTTCTGGTTTCCACCCGTTTCCCTCCTTTCTCTCCTGTTTCGTTATTATTCTCGCTTATGTGGCAGTCTTCCACTCTGTGCATTCGCGCCGGTTGCATCTCATTTGCAGGTCCTAAAGTTAAACAGCTGCAGCTCGTCACCCTGCTGATGAAGACGCTACTTAAGACATGCAGAGAGAGAATCACGTCGCGGGTTCATTGGGTTTACGTTACCTTTCCAGCCCGTGATCACAGTAAGCAGGTGTGGCCTCTGAACTTCAGTTTAGTTATTGTTCTGTTACAGTTTCTCCAGCGCTTATGTGAGCTTCAGTTTATTGTCTTTTACCTTTTGGCACGCTCATGTGCACTTTGTAGCTAGCTTGTGTGTTGACTTTCTTCAGTGTGGTGCAGTTTGTTTTTGCCATGTTCTGTCACAGACCTCTCCTTACCTTTTTCTGGACTGGTTTGCTATGTTTTATCATGGTTGGTCTCATCTTGTCTCACCTAATACTTGGATTCTTCATGTCCCACCATGACTCATGCTAGCTTGTGATCCAAATTGTCCTATCGTGAAGTCGCAGATCCTCCTCGTTTGCCACTTCTCTCTCTCTCTCTCTTGTACCTCTTTCTCGTAACTCTTTCTATATCCCGTCTCAGCTGATTTGGTGTATAAATAAAGCACCGGTGTTATTCCCTTTGTCCTGTGTCTGAGTTTGTTAGGCAGGGTCCCAGTGCTGTGAAACTGATGGTTCGTGTACCATTTTGTATGTCAAACCTACAACATCAAGCTGGTCCCAACTTTCTTGACTAGCGGTTGATAGATCAAGATCGCAGACTACGATCCAGACTTATTGCTGGCCATGTCATTCAGTTGATCTGCCATTCCTAAAGCAAAACCTTAACGCTTTTCTCTCTGTGGCAAGATGCATTAACATCCTGCAAAATGGCTTCTTCACCAAATCTATTTTCTACAAATGATATGAGTGTGGAGAATTTCAATACACTGCATTGACAGTTGAGGTAATGATTGCCATCTCCCTAATCCTTTACCTGACATACAAGCCCAGAACACACATGATTGGGGAAATTTTTCTTCGGGTAATCATCTTTATGTAGTTCCAGAGTTGTCGTCTCCTTGGCCATTCCAGATTCATGATTCGGCACTGAATATCAATTTCATCCAATCGTCCACAATCCATGACTGTTTCTGTTTATCCTACTGTAACATTTATTAAGGTGTCGGTTTGGTTTTTCTGCCTGTTTGTTTTGTTGTGCAATTTCCATTTTCAAGGCATATTGATTTGTGTTCTATCCTGACTTTTTAACGTCTTAATTGGTGTACCTGTATGTATTGCTTTTGTAACCATTTTGTTTATACTCGCACAGGTTTAGACACAGCTGCATGAGCAGATACATGGAGATTAACATAGACAGTGAACCTGATCCCAGGTGGAGGGTTTTTAGAAAAGGATAAGGCTAACACTTGGGAAGGACAGGAGTTACAGGTTCCAAAAATAGGTCAGGTCACTCGCCATTGCCATTCTTCTGAATAATGTATGAGTCCAACTTGGGCTTCATCATGTTTGTAGAAATCCACTTCCTGTTTCCTTTGCTTTCCACTTTATACTTGGTCCCTCTGCCAAGCTATTTCATCTTGATATAATACACATTCCATTGGATAAAATCACCCACATGGTTACCTTTCATTACTTACACAAGGTCATGAAGTATCACACTGTTGGCCTACTTTTCTCTCTGTTTGAAAGGAATGAATGCCACCATTTATGCACCTGTGTGTCCCTGAGTCTTTCCTGGAATTCATATTGCACTAGTGAGCATGTACCCTGAATGGGCCTCAAGTTCAGAAGATCTGATGATGTCTTGATTGCATGCTTAAGTCATAATTGAAATACAACATTTAAGCTCTCTTGAGTAAAGGAGAGCCTAATTGGTACTGCGCTTTGGGAGAGGGATAAGAGCAACGTTAGCCACAGCTTAAAAAGTATTTATTTAATATTAAATTATCAAATTCTTCATTTTCTTCAGTATATAATGCATTTCAGAGTCTCAAGTCTTTGATAGCTGTTCAGCGGGTGCTGAGTTTAATTCCAGAGTTGCCAGTTCCAGCAAGAGAACCCTTCCCAGGTCTATGTGAATATATAATCGCAAAGGAAGTGAAATCTCCAAGAATCATTGAAGTACTTTCAGTTTCTTCTCCACTTAAATCTTGGACAGGGTCGCGGGAGACACCAAGATGGCGGCACAGGGCGCAAGGCAGGAACAACCCTAGACATGGCACCAATCCATGGTAGGGCACACGTAATCACACACATATACACACACACCCACTATGGGTTTGCCAAGCCCAGTCCCTGGAGTTCAAATTGCCTATTAGTTCCCAAATCTGATGGAACTGTTAGATTTTGTATAGACTGAAGTAAAGTTAATACTTTTACATTATCAGATTCTCACCTGTTACCTCATATGGATGATTGTGTTGAAAATGTTGGTGCAACTCATTTTGTGAATAAATTGGACTTGTTCAAAGGTTATTGGCAAGTTCCACTGACCCCAGGTGCTTTGCACATTTCTCCTTTTGTGACCCTGATAACCTTTTTTTTACATCTACAGAAATGGCTTTTAGATTTATATCCGCACCTGACATGTTTCAAAGACTTGTTAAAACAGTAATAGGTGATGTTCCAGATTGTTGCGCCCATTTGGAAGATCTTGTTGTTTATTCGTCCAGTTGGACCCTAGTGTTTATCCTAACAAAATGATTTCCTTGTGGTATTACTATGGTGCTTTATAAATCTTATGTTTGTACTGTGGTAATTTATGTTGTTGCCTATGCTGATCTTGAGCATTTTGGTGATCAACATGATTTGTGTAGTACAAATAAAATGGGATTTCTTATCCTATAGAACTTTACTGACTTAATCGTAACTCTTACTAACTAATAGCGTTCCAGTCAGTCTTCCTAAGAGATGAACCTGTGGATAGGTTTAATGCATAGAGGCACCTTACAAATGACTGTTAGTACCATAGGTCTGCTGGGTTTCAATTAACTGTAGGATCCCAGTAATTGACCACAAGGCTTTCTAGGTTTCTGATAATTGGCTACACATTCGCTTGTTCTGTGGTAAATGACCACAAGACTGTGCAGATACCTTTTGTTTCACCACACATTTTCATTGCTGCTGCAATTATTTGGTTCCTGGCATCCCGACATTTTTTGCATGACTTGTGATCATTTTGATTGTACCACAGGGTCTACCAAAGAAATTTCACAGGACTATCTTCATTCATTCATTCTTTTTCTTATCTGCTTTCCTGGTTTCAGGTGCTTGTTTCCTCCCACATTAAAGCATGGTTTAGGTAAATGGGTGTCTCTAAAGTGTCACGGTGTGGGGGTGTGGGTAGGTAGGTGGGTGGGTGGCTGTGTGAATGTGCATGTGCCTGTTCGTTGGACTGACACTGAGCCTAGTGTTGCTTCCCATTTTGTGCCCTGTGCTGCCAGTTAGGCCTTATTCTAAATTCTAAAACAAAATGATTAGCTAATGGCCCACAAACAGAGGGGATAAACTGAAATCTTTTGATGATTGTGACTCCCCAAAAAAAACTAACCACTGATGGTGAGGATGGTCAGCATTCATCATTCACTTAATCCTGAACAGGGTCGCGGGAGGGACGGGTGCCTAGCCGGTGGCATAGGGCGCAAGGCAGGAACAAACCTATACAGGGCGCCAATCCATTGTAGAGAGCACACACATAAATGATAATTTTAGACAAAAGCTAATTACAACACAAAATGCTGTCAAGAAATACAGCACATTGGTCCTAGGTAGAAACAAAACGAGAGACAAACAACAATCACAATAGTTCAAGCGATTTTCTTTTCTGTGGTCCTTTATGGATGTGAAAGATGAACTATAAAAACTATGTCTATGGATGCCTTTGGAATTGGTGCTCGCATAGACTTTTGAGAGAGAAAGAACCTTACTTTTCATTCAATAGGCCATGAAACCAAAATGAAGATATTTTATTTTGGAAATGTCATGAAAGGAACTAATTCATTGGAAAAAAAAAAAGAAAACTTGGCTTAAGGGAAAAGAGGAAATGGGAGGCCAGCAATCAGATGGATGAATGATGAGCCCCTTTCGGCTGATCCTGTTAGGGCTCGCCACAGTGGATCCCTGCATATTAGATTTGGCACAGGTTTTACACAGGATGCCCTTCCTGATGCAACCCTCCTCATTTATCTGACCCAGGCCCTCTGACACTGTCATTTCCAGCAGCTGATCCAACCCACGAAGTCGCACAGGCTAATGAGATGGATGAATACAACCAAATAAATCATGAACAAGCCAATAACTAACCTGATAAGAAGACAGAATATTCTGGAGATCACCAAGTAGCTAAGATGTGTCTTTGGCAAAAGAAACATTTTCAGATTTCACTGATGCTAACTCAATGTGTGTGATATGTATCATCTATGATAATATCTTAATTGTTGTTTTAACGACGTGTGAAGTTAGCCTCTTGTTTCCTTGCTGTCATTTTCCTGTTTGCTTTGTCTATTTGTATCAAATTGTCTAGTTGTGTTAGCACATTAGCACATAGCACACATCTGTTAGCTCATTGTCTGTTTGGGTTACCGTTAGCAATCTGTCCTTGTGTGTCAGTATTGGCTTTGTCCCCATGTTAGCCTAGCCTCCTTTTTAGCTCCTGTCTGTGTTCGTGTTAGCATTGTTTGTGTAGTACTGCCCATTTGTTTTAGCACCATCTCTTTGTATTAGCACTGTCTGGTCTTGTTAACATTGTTTGGTTTAGCTCTGTTGACGTGTATCAGCATTGTCTATTAGTTTTATCGTTTTATCCCTTTCCCTTAAGAGCACCCTTGCCTTTCTTGTACTGTGTTTTCTGTAAGTGGACCCCACATACAAGCACATACCTGTCTCCGCCTCCCTGTCTTGTCCCAAGTGTGACAGCTGGGTACACCAGCCTAGCCAGATCCTGCATCCTATCATGTTTCCATACACTGATAATTATTACTATGTATAGTAATACAGTATAGTAAATTACTATAAGTCGAGTAAATAAGTGTAACGTACATAGTTACACAAAATAACTTGACAGTTTTGTTGCCATTTTGCTTTTAACAGCTGTGGCCAGGAATTGAATATGTATGCCCAGAACTGTTGGAAGACGAGTTTATTAACAAACTAGACAGAGTATACAGATGAGGGCTGAAACAGACGTGGTCAAAGTTCAAGGAAGAGTTGAAGATGCATAGGCAGAAGGAGAAGGCAATTGGGAATAGCAGGGTGCAGAGCAGAGCTCAGAAGCTGAAAGAAACAAGGATGCTCAGAGCCACAGACTGGCAAAGAAAATTTGGCAAAGAATGCAGTTGAACTTAAGCTTAACTAACCTCACAGATTTTTTTTTTTTTGGATTTAGAATACAAAATCTGAGTAGCTGTAATTAGTTACAGTTACAATTTAAATGGATGGTAGTAATAATAATACAGTCAGAGGTAGTCCTCACTTTACAATGGTCCATTTAACGATGTTTTGACTTTATGATGGGAAACGGATAATACACATAAATACACATTCAGCAGAAACCATACTGTAAATTTGGAATTTCGATTTTTCCCCAGACAAGCTATTTACAGGCCGATACTCTCCTGTGCTCTCCTGTGCTAAATGAAGAAATACGGAGTGTGTGACATAGGGAGTCATGTGGTGGAAGTAATGAGCGCAGTGAAATGTAGTGAGGAAAAGCCGTGGTCGTGCAGTAATCGGTTTTGTTTTTCCCTTTCAATATATTATTAAATAAATTACATGAGATATGTCATACTTTATTATAAACTAAGCTTTATATTAATGATAATTGCCCAACTGTAAGTTAATGTAAGTGTTTTAAACATGCGATGATATGTACAGAATATATTAAACTCTTCTGTTTACAGTACATTAAACTGATGATGGATTTGTTGGAACGTATCCCCATCGTAAAATGGGGACTACATCAATAACCCTAAAGACGTTACTTTTTTACAGCACAAAAGCATATCTTCACCATAGTAGGCTATGCATGTAGTGTAGCTCACCTATCCACACATGACACAAGAGGATGGACTTGACACACAGTCAGAGCAGGAATGCATTTCAGTCCTGGAAATTCAAGGATCATTTCACATTCACAGAAGGCAAAGGAGACAGCAGTGCAACTTCTGCCAGGATAAAAAACTGCTTTCTGCATCCATAGACTCCACTTCTAACTTGCAGTAACACCTTGAGGAAAGTCTCACTTTTGTCCAGCTAAAGAACACTTGCTAGTCAAATTGCCTACCTAACAAGCTACCTACAGTGGTACGTAAAAGTTTGTGAATAAATTGATTGTGTATAAATGGAGGAAATTACCCTCCCCAGGAGTGGTCGACCAACAAAGATCAATCCAAGAGCAAGGCATGTACTAGCTGGCGAGGTCACAAAGGAGCCCAGGGTAACTTCTAAGCAACTGAAGGCCTCTCTCACATTGGCTAATGTTAATGTTCATGAGTCCACCATCAGAAGAACACTGAACAACAATGGTGTGCATGACAGGGTTGCAAGCAGAAAGCCACTACTCTCCAAAAAGAACGTTGCTGCTCGTCTGCAGTTTGCTAAAGATCACGTGTACAAGCCAGAAAGCTGTTGGAAGAACGTTTTGTGGACGGATGAGACCAAAATAGAAATTTTTAGTTTTAAAAAAAAGCATAATGTTTGGAGAAAGGAACACACTGCATTCCAGCATAAGAACCTTATCCCATCTGTGAAACATGGTGGTGGTAGTATCATGGTTTGTGCCTGTTTTGCTGCATCTGGGCCAGGACGACTTGCCATCATTGATGGAACAATGAATTCTTTAATTATATCAGATAATTCTAAAGGAAAATGTCATGACATCTGTCCATGGACTGACTCTCAAAAGAAGGTGGGTCGTGCAACCAGACAACGACCCTAATAATTTTCTTGCCCACTTAATCCAAGTCACAGTGAACCAGGGACTAACCAGCAGCACAGGGCACAACCAGAAACCAACCCTAGCTATTGTACCAATCCATCCTTTGAAACCCTTATTGTAAAGTCTGACAGCAAAACACATGCAATACATATGATTTAACATTTTTGCAATGGTAATGCATACATTTTAAATCCAGATGTATTGTATTTACTATTTTGTATTTATTTTGTATATATTGTATTTATCATTTTGTAATACTGAATCCAACGAGGACTTCTGGAACTATAAGTGAGTGTTAATTTTTTGACAGCTTCCACCCACATATGTTACTAGAAGAGCTGTCAATTTAAACTAAATTATAAGTATCATTTTCATCACATACCTGACCTTAGTATTCTGTTGACGCAAGAGCTTACATCAAACATTAAACACTCTTGACTACCGTCTGGTTTCAGATATGTGATAAATACTTATTATGACATGTTTTCCCAGAGGAGACTTCTGCTCACTTTTGTGTTTCAACAAACAGCTTCACAGAACTTTTTCTTTGTGGTTTACGTTAAACACAGTGTTGCACAGCAGTCAGAGTTAGTGTAGCACTGCGACCTGGGTTCACCACCAGTTACTGTCTGTGTGGAGTTTGGTGTGTTCTCCTTGCATTAGCATGCATTTGCAAACTGGTTTCCTCTCACCTTCCAAAAGCCTGTCTGGAGTTGAATGGGTTACTTTATGAAATTCACTCTCAGCTTATGTGGTTTGGAGGTAAGAATCAGCTGCTGAAAACAACAGTTATTGAGGACTTAGACTGGACTTTTATAAAAAGCAAATCAGGATTTCAGTTGAGTAAACCCTGGCCTGGATATCACCACTAATAAGCAGGTTATGAGCATAAATCTTGCCACAGACTGTTAAGCCCTCATTGTATAACTGCTCAGCTTGTTTAGATTTCATTCTGGATAAAGGTGTCTGATAAATACTACAAATGTATAATGGTTGATGGGTGTAAGCACAGGGAAACCTTGCAAACATCCTTCTTGAGGTACAGGAATGGATTGTGGAAAGGGTTAAATTCCGGGGGGGAATTTGATATTGTTATTGGTTGAGTAATTTTTTACCTTCAAGACAGGGTTGAACACTTGGAAGAAGCCTTGTTGAAATAAAGGGGACCAGGTACTCTGTGTGTGTGTGTGTGTGTGTGTGTGTGTGTGTGTGTGTGTGTGTGCGTGTGCGTGTGCGTGTGTGTGTCTGGGCACAGAACCCTTATCAGGAGCAGAGCAGAGTCAAGCTGTAATTCTGCAAGCCATCCCACGGGGTTTGTGTGACAGAAGATTGACAGGCGTATGTGGCGCTTCTCGAACAGGTGGAGGAGGAAGATCCGATGCATTCTGTTTGAATGTTTTGTACTTTATTGATCTCTCTCTCACCCCTTTTCTCTGTTTCTACAGGCCTCTCTCAGTCTTGCTCAATTTCTCAAGGGCAGGTCCTTGGGTGAAGTCTAGTCATTCTTGTTGCCTTACATTCTATATTGACTGGATTCACTGTGGAGCTCAGCTTCTCTCTTGAACTCATTATGGCGTGTGACAGCTGTTGTATGGAAATGGTAATATCAGCCGTGTGCCTAGAAAAACCTTGAACTTGAAAATGATGCATAAATGAGGAGCCTTTTACATATCACGTTCCATTAAAGCCTCCATAAAACCATGTCTTAATTTCATCAGCTTTACACATAGCAGATGTTTGATGATGTTTTCATAAAGATTTGTCACACGGAAATGCATCTCAGAGGAATGCTTCAGCAAAGAGACACTTTAGCCTAAAGTGCATCAAGACATGTTCTGTCTGATGTTTAGTTTAACATGCTAATGCAGCCTACAAATGGTAAAAGCCTCCATAAAACCATGTCTTAATTTCATCAGCTTTACACATAGCAGATGTTTGATGATGTTTTCATAAAGATTTGTCACACGGAAATGCATCTCAGAGGAATGCTTCAGCAAAGAGACACTTTAGCCTAAAGTGCATCAAGACATGTTCTGTCTGATGTTTAGTTTAACATGCTAATGCAGCCTACAAATGGTAGTGCAGTTCACAAACAATGTGAACACCTGCCCAAATATTTACTGCAAAACATATAATAATAGTTATTGATTACCATCATTTCTTAGATGAATTCAATATGCTAGATACTAAATATTTGCCATATACATGCTTAAATCTTTACACTGTAAAATTATATAATACTTTGTAATAAGAATTTTTAGGCAGTCCTTCACATAAATGGACAGGAATGTTTTTGTAACACCAGGGATGATTCTACTATCAAAATGTCTAGAAAATGGGTCGAATAGTATTTTTTAAACATTCATTAAATAATGTCATAATAATGTGACAGTATGGAAAATGTCAAAAAACAAACAAACAAATAAAACAACAAAAGCAGTGTGACTTTTATTTCATTGCAGACAACATGAACCCAAGATATTTCATGTTTTGTTAATAAACGTCCATTCTTGCATTTCAGGCCTGCAACACATTCCAACAAAAGTTTGGATGGGACAATATAGAAAGGAGGTAAACATAACTAAATAATGATATGATTTCAAACTGTTAATGTCCACAAGTTGTTTACAGCATTTAGCAGATGTTCTTATCCAGAGCGACTTACAATTGATTCTTTCTTACAATCCAAGCAATTGTGGGTTAAGGGCCTTGCTCAAGGACCCAACAGTGGCAGCTTGGCAGAGTTGGGATTTGAACCCTGGACTTTCTGGTCCATAGTCCAGTACCTTACCCGCTAGGCTACCACAGTCCCAATGTCAACAGTTGAGGGTACAAAAGAAGCATCCATGAAAGGCTGAGTCATGAGGAGCAATGATGGTCAGTGGATATCCAGTTTTTTAACAAATGTGTTAGAAAATTATTGAAATGCTTAAAACTAATGTTTCATAAAGAAATTTTCGAAAGGATTTGCATGTTTCTCCCTCTACAGTAAGGAATCTGAAGGAATCTCAGTGTGTAAAAGGCAAGGGCACAAGCCTAAACTGATATAATGGGCAAGGCATTACTTTGACAAACCTTAATTAAACATACATTTGCAAACGTCACTCAAACCTGTACTGTGCAAAAAAAGAAGCCTAATGTTAATCATGTCCAGAAGCAGCATTGACTTTTCTTGGCATTAATGGAGAAACGTACATTGAGACCATCTTTTCCAGGGGCATCCATGCATTTTTCAACAAGACAATGCAAAACCACATGCTCCACACATTTAAAAGGCATGGCTGCGGAAGAAGAGGGTACGGGTACTGGACTGGCCTGTCTGCAGTTCTGACCTGTCCACAACAGAGACTGTGGGGAGAATTTGGAAATGAAAAATGCGATAACCTGTTACAGTCCAGGCATCCCAAGCCGGAGGGCGGCGCCGGCCGCGCCAACATGGCGGCCGCACCACTATAAATAGCGCTTCCTAAGCACAGGCCGACAGCGCACTATCGATTCTTATATGCGATTTCTCTCACGTTTCGAAGAGTTTTCAGTAGCGATTTTTAAAAGGGCTTAACGGTACGACTGGTCCTAAAAGAGGATCAGCCGAGTAGAGTTCGGAGACTCGAGGTAAAATTGCCAGGGAATTAGATAGGAAAAGGGACAGTTTATCGCTACTGACCTCTCTTCCTCTATTGTTCCGCTGCGCTTCTCGGACGCTGCTCGCCGTCGCCGATCGGCCTCCATTCTCTCCCCCCGGTGCCTCTCGGCTTGTTCTAGCCTCAGCACTCCTCCTCCCAGTGCAGCGCGGCAGAGATGCCTCTGCTAACGCTTTGGCTATCCCTGGGTCTCTTCGGAGCTCCCCCTACTGCGCATGCGCGGTTATAAGAGCGCTTATAGCGATCTCCTTTTTGTTTCTTTTGTCGTAATCGGTCTTATTCGGCCTTTTGCGCCTGGGGCGTTAGTTTAGTTATTTGAT
>JAJAGP010004438.1:0-49985 GCA_025084515.1 Ancistrus triradiatus | reverse complement strand
AGTATTTTTAATATATATTGTGTGTATATCTAGAAATTCAGTGTTGATTAGAACAACTTGTTTATGTTTGTTTCTTTTTTAATTCTTTGTTTTGTACAGGTAAACTCTTTTAACATATGTTGGGTTGATAATTAAAAATTCCATATTGATTAGAAAAAAATGTTTCTTTTGTGATTCATTGTTGTTTAAAGCAAAATACTTTTAAAATAAAGTGTGTATATAGCTAAGAATTCCATGATGTTTCGTTATTTGCTATTCATCTATTTATCATATTTATCATTTGTTTATATTGTTCTTTGGTTCTTTGTTGGGTATTTTTGTTTATATGTTGTTTATACAGATAAAAATACATATTGTTTAAAAATATATACTGTATGCATTTTTACTTTATGTTTGTTTGTTTATTACTTTTTTGTTCTTTAACACTGAATAAGTATTATTTTGAAATATTATATTAAATATGTTAATATTAGATATGTAGTTAAACCTCTCAATGATTTTTGTTAAATAAGTTAACTAAAATGTATTTATTTTATTCTTTATTGTGTTAAATGCAATAACTAAGACTTCTGGACACAGGTCCAAGAAAAGTGGCCGTATTCTGATGTAATAAATAAATAAATTTAATCTCATTACAATCTCAAATCTGTATAATAAGGTAGCAAATGTTTTCAGTGGTTATTGTATGTTTTTGTATTTTTGTTATTATCATTTTTTGTTAATGTTTTAGCGTTGTGTTTGTATTTTGAAATTCGGTAAGTAAGATTTTTTAAAAAACAGACAAAAAATAAGAAAACTAAGGCTAGGTAATGGCTAGGTAAAGTAGTCCCAAGAGTCAAGTGCTTTTTTTTTTTTTTATGTATATTTATGAAGAGATAAAAAAATGTTTTTTTTGGTTTGTTTGTTTGCATTGAGGGTTTTTTTTAAACCAAAAAAAATGCATGAAGGAGATCTTAACATTGCTAAAGTTATGTTGAATGTAAAGTTTAGTCATTTTATAGCGTTATGCAAAATGGAGCAAAAAAGGCTTTAATTTTTAATTAATCGATTTCTTATTTAACGTGCGATCCAGCTAGTGGAAGAGCTATTCTGGGAAGCCGTTGGACACTCGGAGCATAAGTAACAGGTCTGCCGAGCATATGGCGTACCCAGAGGATCCCGGCTCCAACGCCATGTTTCCAATGTGCCTGCTAGTGCTGCTAAATCTGCTACACGACGCGGTGAGGCAATATTTAAAGAACAAGAGTGTGTAACGATATTTAATTCTCATTGCTCCCAGGTGATTAAGTAACAAAAAAAAAAAAAATGTAGGGTTTTGTTTTTACTTTCGTTGGTTTTAGCAGTCAGGTTTTCTTCATTAGCGAGAGGAGGATAATTAGAGCTAGTCAAAGGGGGAGAGGAACCATCCTACTGCTCGCTCTAAGCCTTAGCGCCATGCTTAGGAATGATTCTTTTATGCTAATGAATGAAATGCTAATTGCCACCGGTATGGGGTATGGTGTTAGCATGGAGTGAGACTGACAGTAGATTTTGAGCTATAGGCTGTTACATCATAACTTGCACAAGCTGTGTTTCTATATCGTAGAATTAACATAAGAAAAATAGGTAAAGACGTAAATGAGTTTAGCTGAAAAAAAAAAAGAAAAAAAATAAGGCATGATGAAAATGGAAAAAAGTTAAATTGTCATACTATAAATGTATGTATTTTTAAAATCTAAGTAATTATAGTACAATCAGTGACACAACAAAACAAAAAAAGTTGCTAATAAACATGGCATATATAATATGAATAATACAATATATGAAAATAACTAAACAAACAAACAAAAAAAAACAAGACTCTATATCCAAAAAAAAGGTTTGATTTTTGTATAATAAACATTTTAATTATTTTTTTTTTATTATTTAATCCAAGACTGACACAAAAAATAAAAGTTACTTACCATAAAGGATAGTATTTTTTAACTAAATACATTATAGAATTATAGATGAAAAGGAAAGGAAACGCTCTGTGACAAAGGGAATTAAAGTCAAATTTTCTTCCTGTAAGCCTGTTTATTGTTTTTTTTTTTTTTACTTTTTAATAAAGTCTCAAGTATAATTAGTGAAAAAGAGAAAAAATATTGCTTGTCATCTAGAATACCCTGCACAGGCTGTATTTCTATATCGCAGAATTAACATAAGAAAAATAGATAAAAAAGAGGAAAGATTAGCTGAAAAAAAAGAAAGGAAATATAAAAGCATGGTGACAAAGGAAAAAAGTCCCAATTTTAAAGTATAAACATAAAATATGAATAATAAGCTCATACCATATGAAATTTAAATAATATTATTATGAAAAATAACTATAAAAAGAAAAACAAGGCTTTATACCCAAGATAAAAGGCCCAATTTTCATGCAATAAACATTTTAAGTGTTTTTATTAGTTTATTTATTTTTATTTATTTTTAAACGTAATGTGTATGACCCGTGAGAGACAAAAAAAGAAAAAAAATGAGAATAGTATTTTTTTTAAGCAAAGTGGTTCTTTCTACATCATAAAAAGAAAAAAAGTTTTCAAATCTCTTTTTTGCTTTGGAAATCAGCTTGTTTTTTTATTTTTGGAATTAGTTTTTAATATAAACTCAACATACATGTTTGTAGTATAATCAAGGATAAACAAAAGAAAAATATATATTTTTTTATTTTTTCCCTCAAAGTGGTTCATGCTACATCATGGAACAAGGAGGAGGAACAATAGCTAAAAAAGAAAGAAAAACGTTAATAAGGCTCTGTGACGAAGATAAAAAAGTCAAATTTTCCTCCTTTAAGCCCGTTTGTTTAGTTTTTTATTTGTTTTTAAATAAAATCTTATGTATAACTTGTATTAGAAAAAAAAAGCTTTTCATCTAGAATATTACATATTAAAAACTTAACATAGTGGTCCATTTCTTTCAAACTTTTTCAATGTCTTTCTTTGTAATGGTACAATCAAGATGAGACGTAATCACCGAACACACTGAACTCGTTTATAACATTCGTTTATACCTTGTTTGGACTACGGGGTTAAGACATAGAAAAAACAATTACAGAAGTACTATAACTATACAACTATAAAAGTTTTTTTAATTAAAAATGCAATATAAATGCCTCTTTTTTGCATTTACAGGTGGGTGGGACTAATTGGAGCAAATGTAAGAATATATAGTAAAAGTAAGTGTAAAACATTTGACTGAGATGTAGTCAAAAAGAAGTTCTTCATGAACCTCTCGAACCTCTGCTGTCCCTTGTGGGAGTCCATGTCTCTTCTTTCTGGCTCAGAATTAGGCGGCAGCTGATTTGATTCCTGCAGAACCGTCCCACGTCAATCGTTTGGCCCAGTCCCCCTGAGTCTGAGAGTAAATGGTTCACAAGGAGGACAGAAGCAGGATTAAACATGGCCCGTCACCAGCGAGGACTGGGAAGGATCTAAAGCAGAGGCAGAAAGCTCTCAGCACCTTCCCTCTCGCTCTGCTTCTGTCTCTCTGATTAGATTTGCTTCTTATCTCTCGACGGGTGATAACAGATTTACCCCGAGCCTGCCAACTCCATTCCAATCCTGTTTTGTAACCAGAGGCCAGAAAATCCTTTGGCGATCCCACACCAGAGATGCGGCATCGGCCAAAAGAGGCAAGCGTGACGCCCGGGACATGTAGGACGGCAACAGACAAACTGCACAATGTTGGCACGTTGACATTTTGTTGCAGTTTTTGATCTTGATGCTGCAGTTTCTTGGTGGTTTGGTCATTTTTGTCAAACCAGGGTTAAAGTTTTGAGTCCACTAATATTTTGCGTTGTCCAGAAGGAGCCAGTTAGGTTTCACAAAGGCAGAGCAGCCTCCTTAGCAGTAATGCTAAGGAAAAATTGTGTATTTTAGTGCTGTGTCATTTCAGTATTTTACCGGCATATCTGAAACCACAGAAAGTTTATTTACCAGTCCTGTTAATGGTAATTTGTGTCTTTTCAGCAAAACTGAATATTGTCTCAGTATTCAATACAGATCTTGTAATACTGAGTATTATATACTCAATATTACAAGCATATCTGAGGTAAATGTTGTAATTATGATATAGTGGAAACTCGTGAAAGTTTAGTTAGCAGTAATGCTAAAGCTATTTCATGTAATTTTAGCAGAACTGAGCATTTTCTCAGTATTTTACCAGCATATCTGAGGTTAAAGTAGGTATTTGTGATAGGGTGGAACTCATGAAACCTTAGTTAGCAGGCATGCTAAGGGTATTTCATGTAATTTTAGCAAAACTAAATATTACCGGCTAAAATATCTCAGCATTTTACCAACATATCTGAAGTAAATGTTGGTATTTATGATATGATGGGAGCCTTAAAAGTTTTAGTTAGCTGTCATTTTAAGGGTAGTTTGTATATTTTTCGCAAAGCGGAGTATTTTCTCAGTGTTTTACCAGCATATCTGAGGTAAAAGTTAGTATTTATAATATGGTGGAGTCCTTGAAGGTTTAGTTAGTAGTCACGCTAAGTATTCTACCAGCATATCTGAGCTAAATGTTGGTATTTATGATATAGTGGAACCCTTTGGCGTGTTCTATTAGCGTCCTCCATCCATTACCCAGGTGTTGGCATGCATTAAGTTATATGGTATGATCACCAGAAGCTATATATAAGGTACTAACGCTGGCTCAGCATGCACATGCACATACATTTACACACACACACACACACACACACACACACACACACACGGAGCTGCCTCATGCTGAGTTTAAAAATGCCTCAGCACCAGGAGGGATTCGATCTTCAGACAGTGGGGAATTTATTCTGGACCCAGGTTAATGGGAAACAGCCTTTAGTCTATAATAGAGAGTGTGTATGTGTGTGTGTGTGTGTGTGTGAGTGAGAGAGAGAGCGAGAGAGAGAGAGAGAGAGAGAGCGAGCTTGTGTGTGTGTGTGCTTTACCACCAGTACAACCTCGGAATAGCTATTTAAAATCTCTAATGTTTATTCCAATTAACATTCATGTCTAGTTAGTGCTGTAAGAAAATGGTAGGATGTCTGTTAGTGCTGAGCTAACATTTAATCTGGTGTATTACCTCCCAGCTAGATAGCTAACATATGTCCTAGATGCTGCTGTGTCCTCTATCACACCTTAGCAGAGTGTACTGACTTTCGAAGCGCACTAAACCCACAGCTAGCTAGTCTGTGATAGTAGGAATCAAGGACTTTGCTGGTTAGCATTAATGCCGCGATAATCACTAACTCTGTTTTCCACAATCCAGTGCTAGTGTTGTTATTTCTAGCAAGCTTTTATTTGAAAACCATGGTGAACTGAAGGCAGATTGCTGAACGACAAGCAGTCATTTTAGTAGTATCAAACTAAAGAATTACTATTTGCAAAGGTTAAGTAGTTACAAATATCTACAAGTCTTTCAGCCAAGTAGGTAGTGAATTACTTAGCTCACACATGAAATGGACAGTTTTTCAAAGCAACCACTGTTTATCTAAATATGTTAGCTTGATTTGTGCTAAACAGAAAATCCCAGCTAAAAATCAGCAAAACTGAGCATTTGCTCAGTATGACACTAGCATATCTAAGGTGAATGTTGGTATTTATGACATAGGGGAACTCATTAAAGTTTAGTTAGCAACCATGCTAAGGGTAACTCTGAGCATTTTCTCAGTATTTTACCAGAATATCTGAGGTAAACATTGGTATTCATGATATGGGAGCTTGTGACAGTTTAGTTAGCAGTCATGCTAAGGGTAATTTGTGTAAAGTTTAGCAAAACTAAGTAGTTTCTCAGTATTTTACCAGCATATCTGAGGTAAATCTTGGTGTTTATGATAAGGTGGAACTCATGAAAGCTTAGTTAGCTGTAATGCTAAGGGTATTTCATGTATTTTTTTAGCAAAACTGAGTATTGTCTCAGTATTTTACCAGCATATCTGAGGTAGATCTTGGTGTTTATGATATAATGGAAGTCATGAACATTTCGTAAGCAGGCATGCTAAGGGTAATTTGTGTATTTATAACAAAACTCAGCATTTTCTCAGGATTTTACCAGCATATCTGAGGTAAATGTTGGTGCTTATGATATGGTGGAATTAATGAAAGTTTAATTAGCAGTCATACTAAGGGTAATTTGTGTATTTTTAGCTAAAGTGAGCATTTTTTCAGTATGTTAACAGCATGTCTGAGGTAAATGTTGGTATTTATGATATCGTGGAACTCTTCAAAGTTTAGTTAGTGGTCAGGCTAAGGGTATTTCAGGTATGTAGGCAGAACTGAGTATTTTTTCACTATTTTACCAGCATATCTGAGGTAAACCTTGGTATTGAAGACAAAGCGGAACGCCTGAAGGTTTAGTTAGCAGTTATGCTAAGCATATTTAATGTATTTTTATTCATTCAGAGTGATTTCTTGGTTAGTTACCAACACTTCCGAGGTAAATATTGATCTGTTAATATGGTTAAACCAAATCAAGCTCGATGATTGATCATACATCATTTTTTAGTCAAATTGAACCAGTCAGTTTAGTCAGAAGAAGTTTTTTTCATTTGGTTTTCTACAGGCCCTGAAGCAGACGAACGATTTCTCTTTCTGTCATTTTTTTAAAGAATTCTGACATTTTTTGACATGCCTGGTTTGGCCTTGAAGTATTTCTGTCTCAGAATTTGTTCTGAATGGGCTTAAAACAGCCGTCAAACGTCTGAGGAGATGGAGGCTGACATTGTACACCACACCAGCGCCCACGGTTAAGAAAACCATCTAGACGCTAACGTTCAAACAGCTCCAAAATGATGCACAATCTGTATTCTCTTTATTTGAATATAAACTCCCCTGATGGAATTCATGGTCTTCCTGATTGCAAACAGGCCATGGGATCGTTGCTCTTCCCTTTCGCCGCTTGCTCTAAATTAAAAGTGATCCAGCAAAGACGTGGGTTGTTTCCTGCTGTCAGAGAGTTGCATTAAAAAATCATGAGAGGCATCTGCTACGAGAAAGCTAAATGCTGCCTCTCCAATCCCCTTCCTGTAACATTGCTTAGAACATTAGCAACCAAAACTACTCGAGTCAGGTATTATGTTTCCCCCGAGAGCCGCATCTTCTGTCCAGAATTTCAAAACAAAAAGAACAGCTCATGTTTAATATTTACAGACTCTCACTGTTTTGTCTTGATTATGCTACCTGAGGACAAGTGATTCAGCGACTCCTTGATTCACTGATTCTTTTAATTTAAGAACCTCTGTTTAACTGAAAAAGTCTGCTGGTATGCCTAATATTTACATAATTGGTGTGATAATTGGATTGCCTGACCACTGAAGTCATTGAGCCATTTATGCTAACCTTTGTTTCAGTGATTCGTTTATTCAGTTGGTTCACTGATCATTTGGTTGATCACTGTTATTTGATTTGTTTACTGGATCTATAATTTATTTGATCATTTGATACTCTATATTAAATGGCCATTCTGAGAATCAAGTTATCAGGAAATCAGTGAATCAATTAATTATGGAACCACTGATTCAGTGAATCAATGAATTGGTTATTGGACAGACTGACAAATCAAATGGCTCACAGAATGAATGTAAAGGACAGAATGAATTGAATGACGAATTACAGAAATAGTCAATGAATCATGTAATCTGCTATTCAACTTTTCTATGGATCAATAGACTCACTCAAAGTGAATCAAATGTTTGATGAAATAATAGAATCTGTTATGTAAATACTGAACAAATTACGTGATATCAAATTGAACAAATTACGTGAACCATCTGATTAGTTAACTTGATAATGCATGAGTCAAGAGAATGATGCATGAATCTTCATTAATTCCTCATTCAGTAATTGTTTGATTCTTTGTTTATTTGATTATTTCATTCAACAATCATTTGACTCATTTACTGAGTCATTTATTTCATAATTGATTTTTTAAATCATTAAAAGATTCATTCACTGATGAACTGTTTGACTCTGATTCACTGATTCATACATTCATTGTTCATTCATATTTTATAATCCAATCCCTTGACTCATTGACATATAACCCATCAGTCATATTACCATATTAATTAATGAATCATTTGACTACGAATTGATTCCTCATTCATGAATTAGTTTGACACATACAATGATGCACTGACTCTTCATTTACTGATTTTTTGGCTATTTGATTCTATCATTCATCAATCATTTGACTTATTCATTGGGCTATATTATAGTACATTGATATTTAATTCAGCCATCAATAGTAACTGGTTCTTCATTCATTAACTGTTTGTTTCATTAAATGAAGCATTTACTCTTGAGTTTCTGGTTCTTAGATTATTTGATTCATTTGACTCATTCACTGAGTGATTACTTCATACTTTAGTCACCAGTACTAACTGAATCTTATTTAACTCATTGACTATTGAGTTTTGGATTCTTTGGTTATTTGATTATTTCATTCAACAGTCACTTGACTGACTGAATCACTGATTCAGCAGATTCTTTCATTCATTCATTCATCGACTCATTTACTGAGCCGTTACTTCAATTTAATAACTAATTTGTGAGTCATTAAATTTCTTTTGTGAGTCATTAAATGATTCCTTTGTGTTCATTCATTACTTAATGCACTGTTTGACTTTGATTCACTGATTCATACATTCATGACATCTTAGTTCCCACTGGCATTTGACTTATCAATCTTATAATGTTTATTAATGATTTGAATCATTAAATGATTCATTGTTTTTTGAGTCACCAATACTAACTGGTTCTTCATTCATTAATTGATGCATTGACATTTGAGTTTCTGATTCTTCAGTTATTTGATTCATTCATTCAACAGTCTTTTGACTTGCAATCATTTGACTCAAAGAATCGATTAATTATCTGAGCAGTTAACTTGATACATGAATCAAGAGAGCAACAAATTAGTGAGTCATGTGTAATTATTAAATTATAGGCAGAACTAACGTCAGGTTTGATATGTCTACCAATTGTGTGTTTCTGATGTTGGAGGAAGCAGGTGGATGCCATAGTAACGAGACGGTTGTCAGGCGGTTTAGGATTTGCAATTTAGGATGGAGCAAAGGTGAACCAAGGCCATATGACAATCATATACAGGATTATGCCAAATGCCAGCAGAATAAAAGAGGGAACACAGATGCATTTTCGCCGGCGCCGGCACCCTCACGGTTCTGAAAGAACAATGACAATGAGTGGCATTGCAGAGAATGTTTCCCCACCTGTTCATCAAACGTCAAGTCTGACCTCTTCAGCGCTCCTTCAAGCATTATGGACTTCAACTTTTCAGAGCTGTTACCTCTGCCGGAACGCCGTAGCACTCGCCGATCCTAGCGAAAATGTTTTAGATAAAGGGTGCGGGCGTGTACGCTTAGAGAAAGATCTCTTTTATGGTCTGAATGCAGTCTGGAGTCATTTAATCAGCAAATCAACAATATGACTCCTTTGTTCTTAATAGATGGACTTGATTGACTCTCTGACTCATTTGACTCAATTATTTATTCTCTCAAGTCACAGATCTTAACTGGTTCCTTGATTCACTAATTAATGTATTCATGATGATTCAAATCCCAAATCTCTTGACTCACTGACATTTGACTCATTTGACTTGGGTCACTGATTCAGTAGATTCTTTCGTCCATCAATCATTTGACTCCTTTATTAATGTATCATTTGACTCATTATATTATTCATTCTTATTTGAGTCACCAATACTAACTGATTCCTAGTCATTACATGTTGATTCATTATTTATTAGTTATTTACTGACTCATGAGTTACTGATTCATTACATTCTTTGATTCATCAATCATTCAACTCAATTACTTCATTACTTCTTATTTGAGTCACCAATACTAGATTATTATTCAGTCATTAATTCTTTGAGTCATAAAATGATGCGTTGACTCTTGAATGACTGATTCTTTGATTATTTCATTTAAAAGTCATTTGACTCATTTACTAAGTCAATGCTTCTCATTTGTTTAACATTAACTGATTTTTCATCCATTAATCATTTTGTCTCATTAAATGATGCATTGACTCTTGAGTTACTGATTCTTTGATTTGATTCTTTCATCAATCATTTAACTCATTTGTTGAGCCATTACTTCATTAGATGATTCTTTCTTATTTAATTCACCAGTACTAACTGATTCCTCATTCAGTAAATGTTTGACTCATTAAATGATTCATTGACTCTCAAGTTACTGATTCTTTGATTATTTGATTCTTTCATCAATCTTGACTAATTTATTGAGCCATTACTTAATTAAACTGTTCTTTCTTCTTTCAGTCACCAATAGTAATTGGTTCTTTATTCACTAATTGTTTGATTCATCAAATGACGCATTGACTCTCAAATTTCTGATTCTTTGTGCACTTGATTCCTTTGTTCAACAGCCATTTGACTCATTTACTGAGTCATTTTCTTCTTATTTGAGTCAGCAATACTGACTGATTCTTGTTAAAGTCATTATATGATGCCTTGACTCTTGAGCTACGAATTGTTTGGTTATTTGATTCTTTCATTCAACAACCATTTGACTCAATAAAACATTCATTCTTTGATCACTGATTCAGCAGATTCTCATCAATCATTTGACTCATTTACTGAGCCATTACTTCAGTTTAATAACTGTTTTTTTCATTACATGATTCATTTGTGATAATTCCTTAATTGCTGAATTGTTTTATTCTGATTCAGTGATTCACGATTTCATGATGCATTAGTTCATTCACTTTTTATAACCCAGTCCCTTGACACACGGACATTTGACTCATCAATGTTATTATGATATTTATTAATGAATCATTTTTGACTTAATAAATAATTAATTGCTGAGTCACCAATATAAACTGATTCTTTTATTCATTAATTGTTTGACTCAGTAAATGAGGCACTGGCTCTTGAGTTACTGATTCTTTGTTTATTTGATTCTTTCATTCATTAGTCACTTGACTCTCTGAAATATTCACCAGCTTTTGGGTCAGTAGATTATTTCATTCATCGATCATTCGACTCATCACTACTAACTCTTCTACATTTGTTAACTGTTAACTGTGGACTCTTGGGTTACTGATTTTTTGGTTATTTGACTCATAAATCTTATGTTATTTATTAATGATTCATTTGACTCATTAGATCATTAAATGATGCATTGACTCCTGAGTTGCTGATTCTTTAATTAGTTAATTCTTTCATTAGTGAATCATTTGATTCACTAACGTATTACTTGTTATCTGAGTCACCAATACTAACTGATTCCCCATTCATTAATTGTTTGGCTCCTCAATTGATTCACTCGGGTTATTGATTCCTTTGCTGTTGAATTCTTTCATTAAGCAGTCATTTGACTCACTACGTTATTCATTGATTCCAGAGTCACTGATGCAGTAGAATATTTCATTAGTCAGTCATTTGATTTGTTGACTGAGTCGGTCGTTGCTTCTTGAGCCTAAGCATTAGCACAGGACCCAAGGCAGGAATCAATCCTAGACTTGATTCTTAATCAACCATTTGAACATCAAGCCTCTTTAGCGTTTTACAGTCTTGTTCTCTTTCAAAGCTGTCCCGGTTTGGGGTCAGATGGGGGTCAGGGTTTGTTTTCCAGAACTTAAACCAGCAAAAAAAACTGAATCGGAACCCTGGCAGAAGAAGAAGAGGAGGAGGAGGAGGGGGGAGGAGATCATACGGAGAAATGCAGCAGTCATTACAAACCTATTTCCATCGGCTGCGTCTCTGGAGAAACCGGCACGCGTTTATTCCGGCTGAATTTCTTCCGATTTTCAATAAATGCCTCTCGAGCGGCGGGAATCAAACGGAGCCAGCAGCGAGAGAGGTGTTGCATTTATTTCCACCGCGCGGTGCCCTGGAGGATGGAGGTTCGGCTCTGAGAAACCACTGAAAAAAGAAAAGAAAGAAAGAAGGGGAAATTAGTCAGGATCGGAGGCGGGACCAAATATGCTGAGCTAGCGCCCTTTTCCCCCGCTTCGTTCGGACTGGACCTGGTCCAATCTCGCCGAGCTCGGGACATTGATGACTCCCCGCGGAGCGACGCCAGAAGGGTTTCATTCACGCGGCCCCGGAGGTGTAATTAGGACCGGGAATAGTAAAACACCTAAGCCCGAATCAATGGACCACCGCTGAGCAGATATTATTCAGGTGCTGGGCCCTGCATTCAGCAATCGATTCATCTGCAGCCGCCTGCATCTGTCACATGTCACATGACTCCTTACTTCTTACTCAGTCATCAATGCTAACTGATCATTTGGTTATTCATAGTTTGACTCATTAAATGCCAATAGACTCCTGAGTTACTGATTATTTCGCTGTTTGATTCTTTCATGATACACTGGCTCTTGAGTTACTGATTCAATTGTTATTTGATTCTTTCATTCAACAGTCATTTGACTTAATTATGTACGTGAGTCACTGATTCAATTGGTGTTTTCATTCATCAATCATTTGACTCATTTACTGAGTCACTTATTCAGCCATTCCATTCCTGAGTCAACAGTACTAACTGATTCTTCATTCAACAATTGTATGACTCGAGTTACTGATTCTTTGGTTATATGATTCCACCACTTAGTTTGACTCTTGATTTACTGATTCTTTGGCTATATGATTCCACCACTTCATTCATTCATTCTTGAAGTAACTGATTCTTTGGTTATTTGATTCTTTCATTGAACAATCATTTGACTCTTGATTTACTGATTCTTTGGCTATACGATTCCACCACTTGATTCATTGATTCTTGAGTAACTGATTCTTTGGTTATTTGATTATTTAATTTAACAACCATTTGACTTGTGTACTTAGTTGTTATAAATCATCTGAATCACCAATTCTTTCTGATTCTGCATTCACCTTTTTTATTCATTAACAGTCACTTGACTCATTTACTGACTTATTATTTCTTTTTGAGTCACCAAAGCTTACTGATTCTTTTTTTTTAAATCAGTTGACTCCTTTATGACTCCTCATTGACTCTTGTTACTGATTATTTATTTGATTCTTTCATTCAACAGTTACTTGACTCAATTAACTATTTACTGACTCTTTCATTCATCAATCATTTGACTCATAAACTCAATCAATTCTTCTTACATGAGCCACCAATACTAACCAATTATTTGTTTATTAAACATTTGGCTCATTACATGACACATTGATTCATGAGTCACTGACTCATTAGAGATTAATTTGACTCTCTTAATTACTCAATGTCCCTTGAGTTAATGTTCAGTAGATGATTCAATCATTCGACTCATTTACAGATGATTACTTCCGATTTGAGTCACCAATACTAACTGATTCATCATTCATTAATTGTTTGACTCATTAAATGATGCACTGACTCAGACTACAGATTCTTTAGTTATTTGATTCTTTCATTCAACTCTTGAGTTACAAATTCTTTCACTGAACAGTTATTTGACTCACTAAATTATTCACTGACTCTTGAGTCAGAGATTCAGTAGATTCTTACATCCATCAGTCATTCTACTCGATCAGTTGACTGATTGTTGATTGTTTGATTATTTCATTCATTAACCATTTGACTCATTGAGTAATTACTTCTTATTTGAGTCACCATTACTAACTGAGTCTGTGTTTGTTAATCAATTGACTCATTAAATGATACTTGTTTGACTTGTTTGGCTAGATGATTCTTTCATTCTACAATCATTTGACTCATATACTGAATCACTACGTTTCATTTGAGTCACCCATACCAATACTTCATTCAACAGTCACTTGACTCAATCAGTTGACTGAATCAATATATTTTTCAATCATTAATCATTTCACTCATTTACTGAGTCACTTATTGAGTCATTCCATTCCTGAGCCACCAGTACTTACTGAGTCTTCATTCCTTAATTGTTTGACTAATTCAGTGGTACATTGATTCATGAGTCACTGACTCATTAGTGATTCATTTGACTCACTTTATTATCCAATAACCCTTAAGTTAACGATACAGCAGATTCTTTGATTCAGCAATCATTTGACTCAGTTATAGAATCATCATTGATTAATTGAATCACCAATACTAACTGATTTTTTTATTTGTTAATTGTTTAATTCATTAAATGATGAATTGACTAAAGAGTTATTATTATTTGAATCATTCATTCAAGAGTAACTTGTCTTGTTTATTTACTGACTCGAGTTACTTATTCAGTAGATTCTTTGATTCATCGATCATTCAACTTGTTCACTGATTCTTCACTCATTATTCACTAGATTCATTAAATTGACTCTTTAGTTGCTGATTCTTTTGCTATTTGATTCTTCCGTTCAGCAGTCAGTTGACTTGCAAAAACGTGCACTGACTCTTGAGTAATTGATTCAGTACATTCTTTCATTTATTCTTTCATTCACTCGACTTGTTTACCGAGTCATTATTTCTTATTTGCGACATCATTACTAAGATTCTTTTTTTCCCCACAAAACAAAACTTTTCGTACCATCCGTCGTCCTGCGTAATCGAAGCACCACGTTGATAGCAACTGTGCGGAAACAATCCAAGGGAAGGGCTGAAATTAAAGCCTGAACGAGGAAGCTTTTAACTCAGCCAGGTGATTAGCGACGTCTTTCTCATGCCGAGCCATCGTCCTATTATCATGCAGGGATGTCGTTCGGCAGCCGGTTCACCTTCCGCCGCGACTTTCATAAAGACGACGTTCATCAAGCGCTTCGTCCCGAGAATGTTTAATAAAGCATGAGGACCTGCCACATCTCCATTTCCGATAGGATTTATTTTTTTTAATAAAGCATAACCCGTCGCTTTCAGTCTCCTGGCAATTAAGGACAAAAGCGAGGAGCAATAAATATAAAACGCTTGTTCGGCTGTAAAATACTGCGCACCCCCCCCTCCTTTTGTAAGTACTTTCCCCATTGTCTTGTCCTTTAATGCCTGGGATTGGAGAGGGTCAAGGGACTGGGATGAGAAAAGGGTTGGGAATTTGAAAGGTACGAGGACTAGGATGGTCAGAGAACTGGCTCAGCATAAGGCGGTGTGCTATGGGGACTGGATGGTCTGGTGGCTGGGATAGGGAGTGTCAGATGACCGGGGATGTAGTTGGCATAAGAGATAGTCAGGGGACTGCTTATCAGGGTGGTCAGGCAACTACGATGGGCGGAGGTTGTCAAGCCTGGTGTCAAGGTTAAGCTCTTCCACGGGCATGTGGAGTGGCGCAAGAGTTCAGTTCGGGGAGCTGGGCCGGTCAGGGGGGACTGTCGCGAGTGCGCTTGGCTAACGAGCTGCAGTTTTCGGCGCTCCGCCTCCTCCTGACTGAGTGCCTCTGAAGGCCGTGCCTGGGAGACAGCCTGAGGCGAGGAACAATTAGAGAGTCGAGCTTTACAGGAGCAACAGTTGTCGGAGAACAATAACCGCAGGTGATAGCGGGGCCCCAGCTGAATCGGATCGGGCCATCTCGGGAGCTTCACAGGTCTGCTTTCATTAGCTTCAAGCGCACGGCTTCAAAAATGAACGGGTGCAAAGGGAGGGGGCAGACATTCGAGCACCCCCTCGGGGTCTACGCTGGTAGAACGTGATCAAATTCGCATTCGGGAGCGCGCCTGCCATGGCGGGGGCCGCTCGTCAATTGGTTTAGGCTGCACAAGGTTGTTAATGGTGTCTTTTCACACTGGTGATCATATGATGGAGCCAACCACCGGACATTCTGAGGTTAGCGTCAGGTCATTCGTCCATCTTCTGCTCGGAGATCCCCTGGAGGATCACCCAGTCCTTCTCCTCCACGGAAACTCACTGAAAGCCTTTTGGAGCCTCCAATCTGGCTTGATTGGAGAAAACAAGCCCGGTTGGTCTCATTGCCTTACCCGAGCTCACGACTGGAATCTGAAACTCTGCAGGTGTGCAGCACCGAGTTGACCAGACGTAACCCCGGTGACTGCAGCTCTGCAGTAATCATGCAGCATCCTGCTTCCGCATAACCAATCAGCACTGGGTCGTTTAGTAGAGCCACTCTCCACACCTCTGTTTCCCCTCCTGTTCCGATTTCAGCTTCTGGCTGGCGACCACGGAACAGGGCAAGGGTTATGACTATGATAAGTATTACTGTTACTATTATTTCAAAACATAAAATAATCAAGCGTCATAAAGGGACCAAAATTCATTCACAGCCCCCAAGGTGGCGCTGAAAAGCAAATCCCAGTCGCAGGCTGGATTTTTGGGAAGCGCAGATCCCCCAGATGCAAGACAGACTCATTCTGGCGTTCCCTAAAAATAGGTCAGGCTAAATCTGGGACAGCTACAGTTGCAGCCGATGACGTGCTGCCACCTTCAGAGGTGCTTCAGATCCCCCCATCATCTCAGAGATGCCAGAAAAGGGGACTCTATGCCCAAAATAACACCAAAGCAAGGGTTTGAACAGTAAAATATGGTCCTTTTTTTGTCTCGCAAGGGCTTCCTTCTTTGTTCAGCTTTGGATTCTGTTCGTTAAACCGATGACGCCCCTCCGCTCTGCTTCACAGTTGGGAATGGGGCTTTGTTACATGATAGTTGGAAATTTGGGGATGGTGGGGTGGAGTGAATAGCAAACTTCTCACAAAAAGTGAGTGTTTATTGGCTTGGAAATGGTAATGACAACAAAATGAATCAAACTGAATTAAAACAAATAATATTAATTTTTTTTCCCCCTAAAAATGTCATTCACACCCCAACCCAAAAAATATTATTTATAATTTTGTATTTTTATGGACTTGGAAATGGTCTAACAAACAAAAATGAAACTAACTTAAAACACACAATACTTTAATAGTAATATGAAAATTATTTTGTTTTTCAAAAAAATGTTTTACTATTAAGGAAATGAACTTATTTAACCTGTATATGTCTTGTTATATTATATTATCTTATATTGTATTATATTATATTATATTATATTATTTAGTTTATTTATTTATTTTTTACTTCAAAATGATCTTAGAAACAAAACAAAGCTGAATGAAAACAACAATAATTAATTGCATTAATTAATAGTAACATGATTTTTTTAAATATCTTGCACAGCTCTACCCCAAAAGCTAGCTGTGCCTGTTATATAAAGAGTCAAAAATAAAATGTCTATAATTTGAGAACTACATCATTAGGAGCTGCCTCTTCACGACACACTCTTTTGTCACTGTTTCTGAACGCTTCTCAGGTCTTTGGTCTCTTCAGAAATACCTACTCATGTCCCAACGAAAAAAAAAAAAAAAAACAGCAGGAAGTATATTGCACTGTCACATAGAAGACAGTTTCTCATTACATGAACTTGTTTGGACCCCCTTTGTCAAAGGATGCATTTTGTTAATCGATTTAAGTTTGTTAATGACCTGGTGTGCCAAAACTTTTTGCATAATACAAAGTACAAAATCTTAATAAGTTGTGTTGTCATGATTGCTACATGACCTCCTACAGTTATACAAAGATCTCCACACTTAGTCTGACGTCATTTTTATGCTCACTCTTCCCGGCAGACCTTGTCCTGATTTTGTTTCAGGCACTGAGGGCAGAGGGTGTAAGGCGAGAGCCGGAAGCCAGATAGGAGGCTTGAGTTGGTTTCCATTTTGAGGCATGGAGATGCTCGTCTTCTCGGTGGAGATCGATTTCATTACAGTGGAACAACAGAGGAGGTCTAGAGGACGTTTCCGTTGAGAGAAACCTGAGAAACTATAAATAAGGCATAAAGAGAACTAAATGCTGGCCCTGACCCCGGGGAGTTTTGCTTTCCCAAACTTCTTCACGGTCGAATCTGGGGCAACCAATATGATAGAGAGGCATCTCTATAACTGTTTTCCATTCTGATGCCTACACACTCTCCAAAAGTGCTTTGACAGCCAATCAGTAAACAATTACCTTCAGAAGTTCCTCAGCAACCAATCAGACCAGACGTAGCTTCAGAGCAAACAATCAAAACACAGATACCTCCAAAAGTTCTTCAATAACCAAACAGACCACAGTTACGTTCAGAAGTTCATCAGCAACCAATCAGATCACAATTGTCTTCAGAGCAACCAATCAGAACAGAGTTTCCTTCACAAGTACCTTACCAAATAATCCGAATAAAGTTACTTCTCAAGTTCCTTAGCAACTAATCAGACCACATAGCAACCAATCAGAGCACAGTTTTCTTCACAAGTTCCTCGACAACCAGTCAGACCACATTTCCATCATAAGCTCCTCCCCCAATGCCATTGAAACTATACACAGTATTAGAAGCAGTCCAGACTTACCTCTAAACCAATCAGATTCCAGATTGGCTTGAAACGCAGGGCATTATGGGAAATTGAGGCAGGCGTTTTCCTCCAGAAACTGTGCTCAATAGTCACACTGCAACATTTCCAACCCTCGCGGCTCTTGAGAGAAGTTTTGGCCTAGCTGTATTCCCCCGGGTATTAACTACCTGCATTAGGAGGAACATGTTCAGCACTTCTGACTTTGCCTGAGCAATGCGAGCAGAGGGAAGAGCAGATGTAGAGAAACAAAAAAGGAGATGAAAGCAGATTGTGAGGGGAAACTTCTGACCTGGCCAACGAGTCGAGTAATTTAGCATCGTGGCAGTGAGCTAGGAAGCGTACGCCTAAGCAAGTCAGCGGGTTCTCCAGAGATAGGAAAAGTGCAATAGGGTGAAATTTTGGAATATTTCTACAATTAGGCTGAGATCCTGAGGTAAAAGTACAAGCTACTATGGTAGCCTCAACTAGAGACTCGACAAAGATTGAATGTTAGAGAATGTTAGGCCTAATTCTAGAGACTTGATTCTCGACAAAGACAAATTCTTTGAATGCTAGACTTGAAACTCATTTCAGACTTGAATGTTAGAGACTAGAGGCTCGACAAAATCTTGAATGTTTGAGACTCGATTTAGACTCATATTGTACTTGAAACTCAACAAAGACCTAAATTTTAGAGAGTACATTCAACTAAGAGTTGAATGTTAGAAACTAGAGATTCGACAAAGACTTGACTGTTAGAGACTTAAGAATCAAGAAAGTTTTGAATGTTAGAGACTGGAGACGCAACAACTTGAGACTTGATTCAGAATCAAATGCTAGAGATTTGAAACATCATTTAGACTCATGTAAGAAACTAGATACTCAACAGAGACTTGAATGTTAGATAGTAAAGACTCAACAAAGACTTGAATGCCAGAGACTTGAAACTTGATTTATATTCAAATGTTGGAGAGATGAGACTCAATTCAGACTCAAATGCTAGAGACTTGAGACTTGATTCAGACTCTGTTAGAGACTTGAGACTCAACAAAGACTTGAATGTTAGAGACTATAGACTCGACAAAGACTTGAATGTTAGAGACTTGAGCCTTGATTCAGACTCCAATGTTAGAGATTAGAAACTTGATTCAGACTCAAATGAAAAATACTAGAAACTTGCCAAAGACTTGAATGGTAGAGACTTGGATGTTGATAAAAAGGCTTGAATGTTAGAGACTCAAGACTCTACAAAGACTTGAATGTTAGAGACTAGAGATTCGACAAAGACTTGACTGTTAGACTAGAGTCTCAAGAAAGACTCAAATGATAGAGGCTAGAGACTTGACAGACTACTTCAATGTTAGACTGGAGACTTGACAAAGACTTGAATGTTAGAGAGTTGAAAATCGAGAAAGTTTTGAATGTTAGAGACTTGAGACGCAACAATTTGAGACTTGATTCAGAATCAAATGCTAGAGATTTGAAACACATTTTAGAATCATGTAAGAAACTAGATACTCAACAGAGACTTGAATGCCAGAGACTTGAAACTTGATTTATATTCAAATGCTGGAGACATGAGACTCATTTCAGACTCAAATGCTAGAGACTTGAGACTTGATTCAGGCTCTGTTAGAGACTTGAGACTCAACAAAGACTTGAATGTTAGAGACTAAAGGTTCGACTCAGACTTGAATGTTAGAAACTTGAGACTCGATTCAGATTTGCTTGTTAGGGACTTGAGACTCGACAAAGACTTGAATGTTAGAAACTATAGACTCGACAAAGACTTAAATGTTAGGAACTATAGACTCGACAAAGACTTGAATGTTAGAGTCTAGAGACTCGACAAAGACTTGAATGTTAGAGACTTGAGACTTGATTCAGACTCCAATGTTCAAGATTAGAAACTTGATTCAGACTCAAATGTAAGACACAAGAAACTCGCAAAAGACTTGAATGTTAGAGACTCAAGACTCTACAAAGACTTGAATGTTAGAGTCTAGAGACTTGAAAAAGAATGCAGAATGTTACAGACTATAGATTTGATATAGACTCAAATACTAGTGACTTGAAACTTGATTTAAATTCGTTATAGAGTAGTGACTAGACAAAGACTTGAATGTTAGAAACATGAGACTTTATTCAGACTCCAATGTTAGAGATTAGAAATTTGACAAAGACTTGAATGTTAGAGACTTGAGACTCAATTCAGACTCGAATGATAGAGACTTGAAACTTGAGAGATTCGAATGTTAGAGACAAGACTCGACAACGACTTCAATGTTAGAGACTAGAGAACCAATAACAACTTGAATCGACAAAGAGTCGACAAAGACTTGAATGTTAGAGACTGGAGACTTGATTCAGACTTGAGTCTTAGAGACTTGGGACTTGACAAAGACTTCAGTGTTAGAGGCTTAAAACTCGATTAACACTTGAATGTCAGAAACTTCAGACTCAATTTAGACGCGAATGCTAGAGACTAGAGACTCAACAAAGACTTGAAAGTTAGAGACTTAACTCGATTCAGACTCAAATGTTAAAGACTAGCGCTTGAGGTAGCGGCTGACATTTCCAGCTTTTAAAAAGCTTAAACCCCCTAACCCCCCCACCCCACAAATGAAAACGCATAATTGTTGCGGTCAGCAGAGCTGCTCTCACCCCGGAGGCCCCCTGCCACTAGCTAATTAGCGGCCCTTTTCAACGCTAGTGGACGGATATTTAAGGACCTGCTTTCGAACCCTGCAAGACTCTCATTAGCAAAGTGCCTGCATTTGGATGGTGGCCAGATACGAGCCTGCTTTGAGGAATGACACAAACCTGCTTGTTGTTTTAGAATGCTATTGCTTCACGGCTACCTGAACCTTTTTTTAACTCAGAGGCTGATTAGCGATAAGATGCCCCAGAAACTAGCAGATAATGCTCAGAGAATGCTCCGGGAGTTTAGTCTTTAGGGGGTCGGCTAACAGGCTGTAGTGATACAGTGCTGCGTGTCATATTTCAAAATAGTAATAATAATAATAATAATAATAATAATAATAATAATAATAATAATAAATAAATAAATAAATAAATAAACAAATAAAATAAATAAATAAATAAATAATAATAAATAAAAATGTTTTGCTCAGTGTTTTAGGTTATACTCTTCCTTTGTTGACTTTTTAAAATAGAAATTAATTAATATCGTCTTTTAATATTATTTATTAAAGAAGTTCTAAAAGAATTTTCTTTTTCAGTCCCTTATAAGTAATAAATAAAAGGTAAATAATATAATGTTTTTGCTTCAGGCTAGCATACTCTTTTAGGTTGAACAATTTTTCTGTTTTTTTGTTTGTTTGTTTTGATTGGATTTTTTGTTTTAATACATATGAGTTATTTAATGGTTAATGACATCTATGAATAAAATGTAATTCATATATTGTTTTTGCTTTCCTTCAGACGAGGATAATACTTTAAGTTAAACTCTTTTTAGTTGTTTGCCATTATTAATAAATAGAAGTTATTTAAATAAATAAATAATTATTTTATATTTTCAATAATATCTATTAAATAAGTTTTAAATGAATTGTTTTCTACTTTTTTGTCTCAAATGTAAAAAAAATAAGTTAAAAAAGTAAATAGTAACTTAGTTTGCATTAGCAAAGTGTGTTAGGTGATACCCTTTCTTATTTACATTTATTAATACATATAATTTAATAAATGTTTTATTTTAATATTATCTGTTTAATAAGTTTTAAATGACATGTATACTTTCTGGTCTCATATATAAGAAAAATAAAGAAATAAAGGGTAATAATAATGTTTTAGTTTATAAAGTTTTTTTTTACTTAATCAGAATAATAAATAGAAGTTACTTAATCTCATTTTAATATTTTTAAAGAAATTTCAAATTACTTGTTTTTTTTTCTATAATAACACATTTAGGTGAAAACTGTTTTTTTTTTTGTTTGTTTACCTCAAAGAGGCCCAGTAACAGCTATGATATCATATCTAAAATTGAATATAAGGTAAATATCTCATTTTTGTTTTGCTTCAGAGTAGTATAGTGTTGTAATTTATACTCATTTTTTTCTTTATTTACTTTTTGATAAATACATGTTACTTCATGTCTTATTTCAATGATGTTTACTAAAAACATTTTAAATTATTTGTTTTCTATGTTTTTTTCTACACTAACACATTTTGTATAGGCTTAAATCAAGAAGAAGCAATTTGTTTTTGTTTATTAGCAATAATGACTCATCTGTTTAGGTGTAAATGTAATTGACCTGTCTTTTTAACACTTGTGTGTTAGCACTTTTTCCCTCCACAGAACAATTTATATGCAAATGCATCCTTTTTCCTACAACAAAAACAAAATCACGTTTGAAGCGCCTTTTTTTTTTTTGAAAGCCAGGCCTAGCGTTTGTGTCGCTAACCGCTATTAACCATGGTGCGCTCTAATTGAGATAAGTGCTAGCGAGAGACGAGGTGAAGAACCGGTCCTGAAACACTCTGTTCCTTTTTAATAGCTTTTATTTGAAGCTGCTTATCTTCATAATCAGATCCTCAGACCTTCCAAACCTGGGGAGGGGAAAAAAAGAAAGAACGGGCAGAAAAAAGGAGAAAACATGATTAATACCAGAGTAAAAAAAAAAACAATTTATTTCTTATTTACTCCATATGAACCCTTTAAAATGTCTCAGGCAGCAAATAAAAAATATGTAGCAACATTCCAAAATAAAGCTGTTTTTTTATTTAATAGAAGCAAAATGAAAAAAAAAAAAGTTAGGAAACACACACACACATATATAAATATATATATATATACGTATATATATATATATATATACGTATATATATATATATATATATACGTATATATATATATAATATATATATATATACATATATATATATATATATATATAATTATTAAATTTTTTGATAATTAATTAATTATATTATTTATAATTATTTTTTATAATTAATGTACAAAAATACATATTTACAATGACTAACTTTATTTATATATATATATATACGTATATATATACGTATATATATATATATATATACGTATATATATACGTATATATACATATATATATACGTATATAATAGATATATATACGTAGAGATAGAGGAAAGAGAGAGGATATATATATATATATACGTATAGAGAGAGATAGATACGTATATATATAATATATATATACGTCATATACTTATATATAGAGAGAGATATCTAGATATATATAGATCTACTACGTAGATATAGATAGGATTCTATCTCTTAGAGGGTAGATATATATAATTAGAGAGAGAGACGGAGAGAGAAGAGGAGAGAGATATAAGAAGGAGAGAGAGAGAGAGAGACGGATATAGAGAGAGAGATTAGATACGGAGAGTAGAGAGTGAGAGTAGAACGTATATATAGAGAGATAGATGAGAGAGATATGAGGATACGAGATATACGTATATATATACGTATATATATATATATATATACGTATATATATACGTATATATATATATATAAATAAAGTTAGTCATTGTAAATATGTATTTTTGTACATTAATTATAAAAAATAATTATAAATAATATAATTAATTAATTATCAAAAAATTTAATAATTATATAAAATAAAAACATATAAATTATATGTATAAACATATTTATTCATTCTATAATAAATAATAAATTAAAAATAATTACAGCATAAAAGAGGATAAAGCTGAAAAGGAAACAAAAGTAAAAAAATATCCAAAGACAAAATGATTAAAAATAATGCAGAAGGAAGGAAAAACTAACAGAATAAAAAACAACAACATAATTACAGAAAAATTTATGACAGAACAAATGAAGAAAGAAAAACATTGGGATGCAGTAAAAATAAATAGAATCAAAGAAAGGGCTGAAATATAAAAAGGGGAAACAAAATCAATTCAAAGGAAAGTTTTTAGAAATGAAAGTAAGACAAAAATTATATCTTGTACACAAGAAAGAGAGAAAGAAAGAAAAAATAAAAGACTGGCAAAAGAAAGTATGAAAAAAACAGAAAAGATAGAAACAACAATAAAGAAAGAAACAAAAACAAAAAAAACAAAGTATGACAAGTAATAATAAATGCCTGGGAGCAGTTGGAAAGAAAACATAATAAAGAAAGAAATAAACAAAGAAAGAATGATGAGTTATAATAAATGTCAGGGATCAGGTGGAAAATAAAGACAGGAAAGAGAATGATTGAAACAAAGAAAAACAGAAAGATAGACGGGTGGACAGAAAGAAAGTTAATTTAAAAAGACAAGAAAGAGCGAAGTATGGATGGATGGATGGTAGGTAATACATGCCAGAGATCAGGTGGAAAGAAAAGCTGAGAATGAAAGACAGAAAGAAAAAAAGAAAGATGAATAATAATAAATGCCAGAGATATGGTGGAAAGACAAGTTAAGAAAAAAATAGGAAGATGAATAATACTAAATGCCAAAGATAAGGTGGAAAGGAAAGAAAAAAAGAACAAAGAAAGATGAATAATAATAAATGCCAGGGATCACGTGGAAAGAAAATTAAGAAAGAAAGAAAGAAAGAAAGAAAGAAAGAAAGAAAGAAAGAAGGGGAACAATGAAGGCCAAGTAGGACAATATAAACAGAATTAAGAATGTCTTGTAGGCAAGAAAAAGCAAGAAGTCAAAAATAACAAAAATATACAAGAATGTGTAAAAAGAAAGGAGAAAGAAAGAAAAAGAAAATACAGAAAGACTAAAAAACAGGAAGAACAAAGAATAGAAGCAAAACAAAATTAAAGGATTGGAAAAGGGAATAAAAATAGATACAAATAATAAAAAGAGGCAAAGAAAAAAGTTAATTTCATGTAAAAAAAAAAAAAAAGAGAGAGAGAGAGAGAGGGATAGCACATACTTTCAGCCGATTAAAGTTTGAACGTTTTTGCCCCCTCCCCGATGAAAGACTGAGATGTGCATTATTGAAAAACATTCGTAGGCTAAACGGACATGTTCAAAGACCAGCTTGGGAAAAAGTAAGTGAACCCTTATGACTGGTGCTGATTGATTCTGACCATTTGTAGATTTTCTTGTAGATCAATAACCAGCCCCGACTGTGATCGCACCAAATCCGCCCCCCTCCCCGGGGGACTGGCAGCATTTATCGCTGGGTTCGGCCTCCGCCTCACTGTAATTGCCGAGTATTTGTTTGAGCAGAAGCTCATTCCGGCGAATGGGACCTCCCGGGAATAGGCGTCACACTACTTCAGAGCGATCCGTCAGCCGTGGCAGGAAGTCTTTCAGATCTGACGCGTTCCGCTCGAGGATCCACTCCAGCGGCCGGGCCCCCAAAGAGTGTGCCGCAGGTCGATGGGAGATTATTATCTGGCCACCTGGATGCTCCCTGTTCCGCTCGAAGGAGCTGAGATTCTCTTCGCCCATGGAGAAGAGTCTGGGGGAGGAGGGATCAAGTTCAATGGTAGATCCCCTGGATGGGTGCACGTCGGAGGCCTTGGGCCCTTTTGGGTCACCATGATACGTTTGGCCCCCACACAAAGCATACCCATATTTCCAGAAGGTTTACCCATGTGGGTCCAGTCTGGGTACATTGTGGTCCATCAGTTGGGTCCAGAGTCCCATATGGCCATAGAATGACAACAATATGGAGGATGGATTTGATAAAAAGAAAGAAATAAAATAAAGAATAATCATAAAAAATATAAAGAGAGAAAGCAATACATGACAAAACAAAAACAGAGTAAAAATAAATACCATGGATTAGGTGGAAAGAAAAGAAAGAAAGAAAGAAAGAAAGAAAGAAAGAGCAGCAAGAACAATAAGAGAAAAATAAACGACGTAGGAGAGTAAAAGAATGAAAAAAACAGCAACAAAATGACGTTTCAGATACAATAATAATAATAATAATAATAATAATAATAATAATAATAATAATAAATAAGCAAAGAAAACAAGTCAATTTCAGGTAAGAAAAAAAGAGAAAGAATGTGCAGTTCAATACACATAAATAAAAATATATAGAGTGTGGACTAGACAAAGAAAAAGTAACAAAATAAAGATCAACCAAAAGAGCAACCAAAAAATATAAGGAAGAAATAATATAAAGGAAAATAATATATGGCAAGGATCAAGTGGAAAAGAAAGACAAAAAAATAAAGAAATGATGCATGAACAATACAAAAGAATGAAAAATATGAGTGAGACAAGTTAAACAGAAAGAAGAAAAAAGGCAGAAGTAAAGAACAGCAAAGACGACAGACAAAAGTACAAAAGTAAAGAAAGTAAGAAAATGAAGAAAATGATAACATAACAAAAATAAACAAAGACACAAAAATAGGATGAATAAAGAACAAATGTTGGTAAATAAAATTAATAATGAAAGCGATAAAGAGAAAAAAAAAGAAAGAAAGAAAGAAAGAATGAAAAAAAGAAAGAACAATAAAGGAGAATATCTTGTAAAGAAGAAGCTCAAATATAAAAACTCAAATATAAGTAGACACTTTATAGAGATAAATTAATCCAAAAATAAATACATTCATTTACACTACATTATCTATCCTACAAGATCAAAACAAGAAAAAATAATAAACCCTCTTTACTGTCTAATTAAAAAAGTGAAAAGAAGAAATAAAAAATCAAATATAAACAGATTAATTTACAAACTATTTTTAGTTTCATAAAACAGATGAAAAAAATAAAACAACAAATAAACCTTTCAGATAGTAAATAAATAAATAAATAATAAGTTAGTTTTAGGTTAAAAAAACAAAGCTGATATTCTAAAATAAATAACAACTAAAATAATAAAGAAGATCCAAGATTATGGATTAGAGAAAGAAAAAAATAAGAATAATCATAAACATAAATGAATAAATTAATTTAAAATAAACAATATAAGAGCAATAAATAAATAAATAAATAAATATTAAAAACACAAATTGAAAAATAAATAATACAGGAAAAAAATCAAATATAAGCAGATTAGTTTACAAAAACCCTTTAATGCTCAATTACAAAAATAATAAATAATAGAACAAAAAGTGACCAAATCTAAATAAATTACCTACAAATATAATAAGTGTTAAAAAAGAAAAAATAGATGAATTAATTACAGAAACTTTATAGTGTTTACAAAAGATAAGAGAGAAAAATAAGCCAAAAATAAGTATATTAATTTACACTGAATTAGTTAGTCCTTACTTAAAAAGAGAAGTAACAAAAGATAAAAATAAGAAAAAAAAACCCTCTTCATTGTCTATTTTAAGAGAAAATATAATAACATAATATAATAACAAATATAATAACAGGTAAAAATGCAAAAATAAATCCATGTGTTACAAACACTTTTTAGTGCAACAAGGTATTAAGAGAGCTAAAAATGTAAAATGGTTTTTAGAATAAAAATAAATGAAATAAGTAAATTAATTACAAAAAATAGTGTTTACTAAAGGATAAGATGATTTTATACTTACATAAAATATATACTTACATAAAGAAAAAAAGTTTAAAAAAAATCAAAAGAAATAGTAGAAATATATATCAGGCTGGAAAAAGAATGTGAACCCCTAGATTAATAAAGGACCACATGACTGCTGGATAGTCCCCGATCTAGGAGGGGGGGCGTCCTCAAACTTCTGTGCTCGTTACCGCGCCCACGTGGTGTTAAACGTTTGTGCGTTTGAGTTTCTGTGTTGCCACATGGCCACCTCATTACCCTCGAACCCTCGCTCCGGTTGCTCACGCTGCTAATGAAATGCATGTTCATGTGTGTGTGTTGCTAAGTGAATCAGGACCATCTGCTGTGGGTGAGTGAACCGCCACTCGGTCTCCGTCACCCGTCGGCTCTCGGCGCCGACATTCCCGTCGCCATGGAAACTGAGCTGGAACCGTTTGGATCGTGCAAAGTTCAAAACTGGTGCGGAGGTGAGAGGTTTCTCGTGGGTTCTTCTCCATCCACAGTGGGAGACGCTAGGTTCCTCTACAGGTTCCTCCACAGGTTCATCTACAATTCCATTTGTCTTCCATAGGTTCCTTTAATGTTTCCATTGCAGGTTCCTCTGTAGGTTCCTCTGCATGTTCCTTTCCAGGTTCATTCCATTGGTTTGTCTGTGGGTTTCTCTATAGATTTCTCCCAGGCCACTGTGTATGTTCTTCGAAAGGTTCCACTAGAGGTTCTGTTCAGGTTTGGTTCAGTTTTCTCCATAGGGTCCTCTCTAGGATCTATTGTATGATCCTCTCCTGGTCCATCTGTAAGCTCTTCTCAAGATTCCTCCATAAGTTGTTCTGTAGGTTCCTCCCAAGGTTCCAATGTTGCTTCCATTACAGGTTTCACCACAGGTTACTCTATAGGTTCCTCTGCAAATTACTCTAGCTCAGAAACTCTAGGTTAGAGGCTGTTCAAGTTTTGTTTCAGTATGCTCAGTAGGTACCTCTACAAGTTCTCTTTCAGATTCCTGTTCAGGTTTGGTTCAAGTTCCTCTCCAGGTCCCTTTGTCTTCCATAGGTTCCTTTATTATTTCCACTGCAGGTTCCTCTATAGGTTCCTCTGCAAGATACACTAGGTCAGAACCTCTATTTTAGATTTAGGTTAGAAGTTTTGATTCAGTTTCCTCAGTAGGTTCCTTACTCTCTAGATCACACTATAGGTTCCAGTTTTGGTCCTGTTTCCACCATAAGTTCTTTCCTGGTCCATCTGTAGTTTCCTCTCCAGATTCCAAGGTCCGTCCATAAGCATCTTTAGTGTTTCCATTATGGGTGGCTCCATGGAACCCTCTATAGGTAGCTGTATAGGCCCCTCTGTTGGTTCTTCTACATTTTTATTAAATTACAGACTTCTGCACATATTTGTTTAGAGGTTCCTCTACATGTTTCTCTCCAGGTTACACTTCTATCAGTGGTTCCTGTTCAAGTTTTGATTCAGTTTCCTCTGTAATTTCCTCTACAGGTACTTTTGGGTTACTCTATTGTTTCCATTACAGCTTTCATCATAGGTTACATAATAGGTTCCTCTGTATGTTCTTCTCAAGGTTCCAATATTGCTTCCATTACAGGTTTCTCCACAGGTTCCTCTATAGGTTCCTCTTCAGGTTACACTAGGTCAGAACCTCTAGGTTAGATGTTTTGGTTCAGTTTCTTCAGTAGGTTTCTTTAAAAGGTTTCTCTCTAGGTTCCATTAGAGGTTCCTGTTCAAGTTTTAGTTCAGTTTCCACCATGTGTTCTTTCCTGGTCCATCTGTAGGTTCCTCTCCAGATTGCTAAGTTCTTCCATAAGCTCTTATAGAGTTTCCATTAGTTGTTGCTCCATAGAACTGTCCATAGTTTGCACTATGAAGTACTCTATTAGTTCTTCTGCATGTTAAATTTTTGGTTCAGTTTCCTCTATAATTTCCTTTGCAGGTTCCTCTGTACATTTCTCTATTGTTTCCATTACAAGTTTCTCAGTAAGTTATTCTATTGTTTCAATTACAGCTTTCATAGGCTACTCAGTAGATTCCCCTGCAGGTTCCTCTGTACTGTAGGTTCCTTGTGAGGTTCCAATATTGCTTCCATTACAGGTTTCTCCACAGGTTACTCAATAGGTTCCTCTGTTGTTTCGATATCAGATTTCTCCACAGATTGCTCTGTGGTGCTTGAAAGTTTATATTTTTGTATATATCTGCCGAAATATGGACCTAAAACATCATCAGATTTTCACACAAGTCCTAAAAGTAGATAAAGAGAACCCAGTTTTACACAAATGAGAGACAAAATATTATACTTGGTCATTTATTTATTGAGGAAAATTATCCAATATTACATATTAGTGAGTGGCAAAAGTATGTGACCCTCTGCTTTCAGTATCTGGTGTGACCCCCTGTGCAGCAATAACTGCAGCTAAACGTTTCCTGTAGCTGTTGATCAGTCCTGCACACCGGCTTGGGGGAATTTAGAGCCCATTCCTCCGTACAGAACAGCTGCAGCTCTGGGATGTTGGTGGGTTTCCTCACATTAACTGCTCGCTTCAGCTCCTTCCACAACATTTCCATTGAATTAAGGTCAGGAATTTGACTTGGCCATTCCAACAAAACATGAACTTTATTCTTCTGTAACCATTCTTTGGTAGAACAGCTTGTGTGCTTAGGGCCGTTGTCTTGCTGCATGACCCACCTCTCTTGAGATTCAGTTCATGGACAGATGTCCTGACATTTTCTTTTAGAATTCTCTGATATCATTCAGAATTCATTGTTTCCATCAATGATGGCAAGCCGTCCTGCCCAGATGCAGCAAAACAGGCCCAAACCATGATCCTACCACCACCATGTGTTCACAGATGGGATAAGGTTTTAACACTGGAATGCAGTGTTTTCCTTTCTCCAGACATAACGCTTTTCTTTAAAAAAACCAAAAGTTCACTTTTGGTCTCATCCATCCACAAAACATTCTTCCAGTAGCCTTCTGGCTCGTCCATGTGATCTTTAGCAAACTGCAGACGAGCAGCAATGTTCTTTTTGGAGAGCAGTATATTTTCTCCACTTCCCTGCAGCCCTGCCATGCACACCATTGTTTTTGTTCAGTGTTTCTTTCTGATGGTGGACTCATGAACATTAACATTAGCCAATGTGAGAGAGGCCTTCAGTTCCTTAGAAGTTACCCTGGGGTCCTTTGTGAACTCGCCAACTATTACAAACCTTGCTCTTTGAGTGATCTTTGTTGGTCGACCACTCCTGGGGGAGGGTAACATGGTCTTGAATTTCCTCCATTTGTACACAATCTGTCTGACTGTGGACTGGTGGAGTCCAAACTCTTTAGAGATGGTTTTGTAACCTTTTCCAGCCAGATGAGCATCAAACATCTCTTTTTCTGAGCTCCTCAGAAATCTTCTTTGTTTTGTGCCATGATACACTTCCACAAACATGTGTTGTGAAGAGCAGACTTTGATAGATCCCTGTTCTTTAAAATAAAACAGGTGTCCACTCCACACCCTGATTGACATCCCATTGATTGAAAACACCTGACTCTACTTTCACCTTCAATTTAACTGCTAATCCTAGCAGTTCACATACTTTTGCCACTCACTAACAAGTAATATTGGATCATTTTCCTCAATAAATGAATGACTAAGTATAATATGTTTGTCTCATTTGTTTAACTGGGTTCTCTTAACTTACTTTTAGGACTTGTATGAAAATCTGATGATGTTTTAGGTCATATTTATGCAGAAATATAGAAAATTCTAAAGGGTTCACAAACATTCAAGCACCACTGTAGGTTCCTCTGCAGGTTACTTTAGATTAGAACCTTTAGGTTAGAGGTACCTGTTCAGGTTTAGGTTCATTAATGTTCCTGTTCCTGTTTTGGTCAGTTCCATTAGAGGTTCTTGATAAAGTTTTGGTTCAGTTTCCTCTGTAAGTTCCTCAGTAGGTTTCATTGCAGGTTTCTGTCCTGCCCATCTCAAGATTCCTGATTAGTGTTTCCATTACAGGTTTCTCCATAGATCCCTCCATAGGTTCCTCTGTTGGTTCGTCTACATATTTATCTCCTGGTCACTCTGTAGGTTCCTCTGTAGGTTCCCCTCAGTGTTTCTCCCCAGATCACTTTGTGAGTTCCTCTGTAGGATCCTGTGTTGGTTCCATTTGAGGTTATAAATTCAGGTTTTGGTTCAGTGTCTTCTGTAGGTTCCTCTTTTGGTTCCTCTGCAGGAGGTGCCTGTTCAAGCTTTGGTTCAGTTTCCACTGTAGGTTCCTTTGCAGGTTCAACTGCTGTATTCTTTTCTGGTCCATTTGTAGATTCCTCTCCAGATTCCTCCATAAGTTCTTCTGTAAGTTCCTCTACATGTCCCTCTGTAGGTTCTTCTATTGTTTCTATTACAGGTTTCTCCTTATATTATTCAATAGGTTCCTCTGTAGGTTCCTCCTGAGGGTCCAGTGTTGCTTCTCCTCATATTCCTCTATAGATTTTTCTGCATGTTATTCTAGGTTAGAACCTCAAGGTTAGAGATTCCTATTCAGGTTTTGGTTCAGTTTCCTCTGTAAGTTCTTTTTCAGATTCCACTGAAGGTTTCTCTCCTGGTCCATCTGTAGGTTCCTCTCCAAGTTCTAAGGTTCTTCCATAATTTCCTATAGTGTTTCCTGTATAGGTTTCTATGATGGTTTGTCGGTTCCTCTACATGTTTCTCTTCAGATCACACTGGTTCTTCAGTGGGTTCCATTAGAGGTTTAGAGGTTTCTCTCTAGATGCCTATGGAGGTTTCTCTATCGGTTTCTCGCCAGGTCCCCCTAGATTCCGCTGTAGGTTTCTGTACAGGTTACTCCACTAGTCTCAACTCTCTAGGTTCCCCTACCCTGGCTCTGTCCCCATTTAACCTCGACATCGTCGTCCTGTCCCACAACATGTCCCAAAGCCTTTTCCCAGTGTGGCCCCACCATGTTGTCAGACATGATCCTGTAAATGATTTACACGTTTCTACCAGTAGGCACGGCTCTGTACTCTTAGCTCTCCTAGGCAGTAAATCTCTCCCAGCCTGTTTTTCACACTTCTCTGAACAGCCACTTTCAGGACACGGCGTGACTCCAGCTCTGCATGTGGGGGGGGGGGGGGGGGTGAGGAGAACATGTTCTTGGCCTATACGAGCATGAAAAATGGTCTTCGTTTCAGCCGGCTGATGTTAGACAAGCGAAAGCAGCTCGGCTTCGTTCAGCTTGAACGCAGCTCTTTCATTAGAAACGAGACGTCAAGGTCGTTCCTCGGGAGACGTCTGGCGTCCGAAAGGTGCCGCCAGCTTTCGCGAAAAGATCGTTATCGTTATTGAGAAGCGTCAGACAAGCTGAACGTCCTCCGAAACTCTGTTTGATCTTCAATCTCGAAGCTCCGAGGCTCTTTGGAACCGAATCCATCCCTAAACACCAAGGATGATTTGGAAAAATCAATCTGAGCTTCGCGTCCTACACCGGGCCGAACTCCAGGGGCTTTCTAAAGGTCAGTCGTGCCTGAAATAGAGTTTACTGTGAGCGAGAACTCAAGGAGGCATGTCCAATGGGACGTCAACCTACCAGAAGCTTTTTTTTTTCTTATTCTTTATCGGATAAACCAGGTTCGAAGAATCCCATAACCCAACACTTCGACCTTTTAGGTTGCAAGTCCTACATTTGAAACCAAGCTCTCAAGCCCACTGACCCACGGGCTGCTGTTAAAGAAAAGAGTACTTTTCTTTTGCATTTTGTATTAAGCAAAATAGCCATAAAAGCAGCTTGATTTTTCAAGATGCTTAAATAAAAGAAAAGAAACACAAAATAAAAGAAAACAAACAAAACAAAAACAATGCTAAGACAATTTAAGAAAGCAAAAAAAAAGACATAAAAAGAGAAATAATTGGAATGTACAAGTAAACATATAAATGGACAGAAAAAAAAAGAACAGAAAGAAACAAATACTAATAATAACAAAGGACCATAAAGCACAGAAAAACAACAAAAAAGCCAAGATTTAATTTATGCCAAGATTTTAATGCAGGTCCATCCTCAACAAAATACTACTCAAAAAGTCAAGACTCTCAAAAAGTTCCCTCATACTGAGTCATTTCATTCCCTGCTCTAGCATCGTTGTTTGTTTATCCTATTTGCAGCTATTTGTCTTTGTTTTTTACATAATTTCTTTTTCTTTTAATTCTCATTTCTTCATTGGTTTCTTTCTTTAACATGGTTCATTTGTTTCCCTTTTTTCATAGTGAAATTAAATTTGCCTTTATTTTAAAACCTTTTTATGTTATTTTGTCAGATCTTTTTCTGAAAAAAACAAACAAACATGATTTTTTATCTCAAAACTTCAACTTATTGAGTCAGAAATATCACTTATCTCAAAAGGTAAACGTTTATCTTAAAACTTGCACTTATTTTGTCAGAAATATCAGAAGAGATGAAAGAGAAAAGAAAGTCAAAAATTTTGACTCACTTATATATCTAACTTATTTCAAACCTTTCATTCAAGTAAAAATGCTTTGTATTAATTTTTTTCCTTTTACAAACTAAGTGAGAGTTAAACAAATAAAAAAACACCCAAAATGTGTTTTACCTACATAAAACATTGTATTTTTCATAAAATGTTACATAATACATACAAAATGTCATAAAATGCTTTATCTATAGGTAGTAGAAGTGAAAAAAATGTATCATGACAAATTTTTTATTAAAATGTTTGTATTTTTTTATATTTTATAATTATATTTATAAAAAATAAAAAATAAAACCTAACCAAGAATGCGATATATGTTTAATCTGTTAAAGCAACGCTGGATGCTGAAAGCTCAGCACACCAGTACAGAGCAGAATTCCCACGGGACCTCAGCGAGGACGAAACGAATAAAAATAGAGCGGCGACGTTTTTGAGAACTGGGTCAAAACAGACTGAAGGAGAGACGTTAAAGAAAGCGAGTTCATTATCGTTTAGAGGCAATGTCTTAATTATTACGCATTCGCATGTTTGGAGGGGAGAGCTTTAGATTTGGGGATCCCCAGGGGCTAGGCCTGGGCCACGACAGGCTCTGATTTTTTTTGTTTTGACTGTACTTTATTTCATTTTTTTCTTTTTATCTAATCCATCCTCCATATTGTTTTCATTTTTTAAATTTATGTCTATATTACTACTTCGTTTTTAAAGTAAGCACTACAATATGTACTTATTGCTTAAGTAAAACTCTTATTGTTTTTTTTTTATGTGAGCACCATAGAGCTTATTTTTGGTCACATTAATTCTAACAATAGACAAGAGTTTATTTGTAAGTGAATATACTTGTATGTTTTTTTTGCATTACTTTTTTAAAATAGAGACTAAATAGGGTTTATGAATTAAATTATAGCTTTTTTTGTTTATTTTTATTTCGTCTATTTCTATTTTTATGTAAGCACTAAATATGTTTGCGTAATTTAATGTACTTATTTTTTTATGTATTTTAACTTGTTTTAAATTACATGAGTACAATAGATTTTCTAAAAAAGAAAAATAATAAAAATATAAAAAATATGGTTACTTTCTGTGTGTTTTTTACAAAAAACTTAATAATTGTTTTAATAACTAACTTAATTATTGTTTTCTTTTATTTATCATTACATATGTTTTACTTATTACTTATCATTATCATTACTTAGCATTACTCTTTGTGTTATAAGTTTTTGCTTCTCTATTTTATGTTCACCCAAAATGATTTGGAAGTATTCTTGAATTTTTTATCTGTATTATTCAAACTTATTACTATTATATGAACTACAGTTAATTTTCATAATTCATTCAAAAGCTCTGAAATGGGAAAAAAGATGCGCTGAAAAAGTCAATTGTAGTATAACATTATTAAGTGGTTGAAATCCTGACAAAGTACTACGTTACCCATGATTCCAAGAAAAGCTAACCAACCAAGAGAGATCTTGTGGGATTGCTTTTGTTGGTGCAGTGGTTCCACTCGTTTGTGCAATGGCCTCATTGTGGAAAGATGAATGGAGAAGAAGTATAACCCATTTTTCTAAAAACAATATGGCTCGACTGCAAACTGCAGTGTGTTGTGGTAAATGTAGTCCTGTTTTGTGATGGAGCGAATCGAGCGGCTTATGAGGCAGTGATTCATGAAAGATAAAGGAATGAGAACCCAGCGATGAATTGGCGCAAACTTATCTCGGTTTACTTATCGTAATTTTTAAGTGTAAATGTGGCGGCGCGAGGTCAGCACGGACCCACGAGAGCGATGAGGTTTCCGGACGTGTTTCCTCATGCAGATGTTCGGAGAAGATAATGGAAGGGCGGAAGGTCTCGGCTGGTATATAAAAAAGAAATTTTACGAGTCCGGCTGCAGTTAACGGCGCCAAAGCCGAGCGTCTTTAACTCCTCATTTCCAATTTCGTCGCTCTTTTCAAACGCTTTAGCGCTTTTGCCCTTTCGCTCTCCATAAATCAAGCTGCTCTCTTTCTCTCCCCACGCCTTTAATAGCTCTCTCGGCCACTTTCACGAGCAATAGAAAGGAACTTTTCCTTCTTTCTTTCCTTTTAACAGCCTCTATATTATCGCTCTCTCTCTCTCCTATAACTTCTTTAACTCTCTCTTTAATGCTTCATCCCAATGTCTCTCTCCCATTTTTCATTTCCCCTATTCACCTAAAGCTATTTAAACGAGTCCTATCTTTTCCTATTGATTTATACAGTGCCTATATCGAGCTCTGTTGGCTGAAGCGCCGAGCAAAAGTTTGTGGACCCCATAAATTGTGGAAGGGGCACGTCTTAAAATGTACTACAACTTCAAATATGAGAGACAAAATGAGAAAAAAAACTATCCAGGAAATCACATTGTAGGATTTTTAAAGAATATAATTTGTAAATCATGGTGGAAAATAAGTATTTGGTCACCCACAAACAAGCAAGACTTCTTCTTCTCACAGACCTGTAACTTCTTTAAGAAGCTTTTCTGTCCTCCACTTGTTACCTGTATTAATGACACCTGTTTTGACACTCGTTATCTGTATAAAAGACAAGACCCTGTCCACAGCCTCAAACAGTCAGACTCCAAACTCAACCATGGCCAAGACCAAAGAGCTGTTGAAGGACACCAGGAAGAAAATTGTAGACCTGCAAGCAGGGGCCTTGGAAAGAGTGAATCTACAATAGGTAAGCAGTTGGTGTGAATAAATCAACTGTGGGAGCAACTGTAAGAAAATGGAAGACCTACAAGACCATTGATAATCTCCTCCCTCGTCTGGGGGCCCCACGCAAGATTTCATCCCGTGGGTCAAAATGATCATGAGAACGGTGAGAAAAAAATCCCAGAACTACATGGAGGGACCTGATGAATGAAATGAACCCTGCAGAGAGCTGGGACCAAAGTAACAAAGGCTACCATCAGTAAACACACTACCCGAGAGGGACTCAGATCCTGCAGTGTCAGGCGTGTCCCCCTGCTTAAGCCAGTACATGTCCAGGCCCATCTGAAGTTTGCCAGAGAGCATATGGATGATCCAGAAGAGGATTGGGAGAATATCATGTGGTCAGATAAAACTAAAATAGAACTTTTTGATAAAAACTCAACTCGCTGCGTTTGGAGGAAGAAGCCCCAAAACATCACTGCTCTAGAGGAGATCTGCATGGAGGAATGGGCCAAAATACCAGCTACAGTGTGTGCCAACCTGGTGAAGACTTAGAGGAAATGTTTGACCTTGTCATTGCCAACAAAGGTTATGTGACAAAGGATTGAGTTGAACCAAATTTATTGTCCAAATACTTATTTTCCACCATAATTTACAATTAAATTCTTTACAAATCCTACTGTGTGATTTCCTGGATTTGTTTTCCTCATTTTTTTTTAATCTCTGATAGTTGAAGTGTAGCTATGATGAAAATTACAAACCTTTCTCATCTTTCTAAGTAGGAGAACTTGCACAATCAGTGACTGACTAAATACTTTTTTTGCCCCACTGTATGTTTTATATATTTTTAAATATGTTTATATAATTTTTAATTTGTAATCAATAATGCTTGGATGAAAAACAAAACAAAACAACAATATATAATTTGCATATTTAAATACGATATACATACATCACTTACATAAAACATAAATAAATATATTTTTTAATTTGATAAATCAAAAACCCAGAAAAAAGAAAGAAATTTAAGAAATTTACAAAGAACTTTAAGTATCAGCATTTTAGTGTTTATTTAAAACAAATAAGTAATAAAGTAATAAAAGTTAAAAAAAAAAAACGAATACTATATAAAAGATACAATGAAAATATTTTAATAAATATTTATTTCATAGTTAATAAAACTTAAATTATGCCTACTTAAAATAACAAAATGAAAAATAACATTACAATTAATTAAAAAAATTAAATGAATAAAGTTTATTAAAAAACAATATGTAATGATATCTAAATATATAACCAGAATGAATAAAGACATTCTCTGTTATTTATTTTTTTACTTTTTCATTCTCACTTAAACAATAAAACCTAACACAAACAATTAACAAATCCAATAATATTAAATCTTTGTTTCTTTTTAAGTAAATAGTAACAAAAATTAGATTTTTTAGTTCTCACTTAAACAGTAATATGTATATGAGGAACACTATTTTTTAGCAAAAAAGGGCCTTTTTTGGTGATTATTTAAATAAAATGATTAAAGCAGCCAAAAATGAGATATGTTATTGTCACATAAAATTTCAAAAGGAAAAAAGGCATTATTTTTTTCTTTTAAATAATAGTAACAAAAACAAACAAAAAGCCACCTTTTTGTTCTTGCAAACAATAAAATCTCAAATAAACGATGAACTCATCTGATGAATGGCAAATAGTTAAAACAAGAGCAATTTGTATAATGAAAACTTATTAAACTTTCCAAAAATAATGAAATTCTTCCAAAAAACAGAAAGATGTCACTTTAAGTGGTACCACAAAAATAATAACTAATTTTAAAAAGACCAAATTTTAGATATAATTACAGTGAATTTTAAAGAAACATGCATTGTTTGTTTCTTTTAAATAAAAAATAACAAAAAACATTTTATAAAAAGTCACTTTTTAGTTCTCACTTCAACAATAAAACTAAGAAATCTGATAATGGCAAATCATTAATTAATCGCAATTTAGAAGAAAGAAAAGGAAATAATAACAAAAACAGATTTGTCAAAAAGTCAATTTTTAGATTTCATTAACTAAACAAAATTCATTTCTTTCCAAAAAGCAAAAATGTTTTTACTTTTAGTGCTTAAACAAAAATGATAATAAAAAAGTGACAAAAAATTAGATATATTATAATTACAGAAGATTTTAAAAGAAAAAAAGTCATTCTTTGTTGTTTATCAATAAAGAATAACCAAAAAATTGCAAAACACTTTTTAGTTGTAATGTTTTTCCATAAAGCAAATAGGTATCACTTTTATTGCTTATTCAAAAATAATAACTAATAAAAAAATTATCAAACTTTGATATATTGATTATAAAAATGTAATTGTATAATTCTTATTCGTTTTATTAATTATTTGCTTTATTATTTTATTTTAAATATTTTTTAAATACTAATGAAAATCACATTAGACAAAAACGTCACTTTTTGATCTCAGTATCCCAAAACAACGAATTTCTTTTCAAAAATGAAAAGGTGTATCTTTTAGTTGAGCCAATGAAAATCTTTTAGTGGTTCCACAAAAATGATAAGTAATAAAACATGACCAAAATAAGCTCTGTTGTAATTATTTAAAAAAATGAAACAAGAAAGCTTTTATAAAGAAAAAATCATTTTTAGTTCTCACTTAAACAATTAAACCTCGAGTCCGATAATTGTGAATCATTAAAAAAAAAAAAAAACGTGCAGTGCATATGTGGAAAAAATGAATATGACTTTATTTGTATGACTGCAATGCATGATGGGTATAAAGATAAAAGCACTCAAAAACAAAAAGCCCCTCTTTGTAAGTCCTGTTATTTTCTTAAAATGATAAGTTTCCAGTGAGAAGCCGAACAATACCTAACCGCCAGCGTTTGTGACAGATGCTTTATTTCTTTTAGGCTCTGCTGCCAGATAATCACATAAAAGCTTTTTTCTTTCTTTCTTTCTTTCTTTTTTTTTTTATCTGAAGATGAATGGGAGTGTAACGCCAGGCTCGGCGAGGGCTTTATATTTTAGAGCCTCGCTGTTCGTGTCTGAGTTTGATATGAAGCACGACAAGAAGAAGCTCTTCAAGGTCTTTAATCCATTATTGATATTAAGTGATAGAATTTTAATTGCAGAAGTAAAAAAAAATGACGCAGAAGTCTTCAGTTCTTCACTTCCATGCCATCAGTGGGTGGCCTATCCTGAATTGTACAAGAAGTAGAAGCTTCTAGGAGTTCAGGTGGAAAAAATATGAGCATGTAGGTCTCAAGGTGATAGAAGTAGAAACTCGAGCTTGTAGTTCCTGGGGTGGTAAAAGTAGGAGCTTGTAGGTATTTTGTAGATCTAGCTTGAAGATTATAGGGGTTGTGGTGTAAAAAGTAGACGCTTCTAGGTCTAAGGGTGGTAAGAGGGACATCTGGTAGATCTTACGTGATCTAAGAAGAATAGGAACTTGTAGGACTCAGAATAATAAGAACAATATCTTATAGGCTTTAGGATGCCAGATGTAGGAGCTTGTACTGTAGGTCTCAGCGTGCTAGAAGCAGGAGTTTGTAGTCATGGTGGAAAAAGTAGGAACTTGTAGGTCTCAAGATGTTAGAAGTAGAAACTTGTAGATCTCATGATTGAAGGAAGATCTTGTAGAACTCATGATTTTAGAAGTTGGAACTTGTAGGTCTTATGATTATAGAAGTAGGAGCTTGTAGGTCTCGAAATGGTGGAAGTAGGAAATTTTCGGTCTCATGATGGCAGAAGCAGGAGCTTTTAGTTCTCAAAATGGTAGAAGGACTAACCTGTCGGTCTCATGATGGTAGAAGTATAAGCTTGTAGGTCTTAGAATGATAGAAGTATGAACTTGTAGGTCTCAAGATGGTTGAAGTAGGAACTTGTAAATCTCAAGACAATAGGAGATGGAGCTTGTAGATCTCAAGACAGTAGAAACAGACACTAGTAGGAGTAAAGTTGAAAAAGGTCTGAGCTTGAAGGTCTCAAGACTGTAGAAGTAGAAGCTTGTATGTCTCAAGGTGGTAGAAGTAGGAAATTGTAGGCTTCAGGACGGTAGAAACAGACAGTTGTTGGAGTCATTGTGGAAAAGGTATGAGCTTGTACGTTACAGGACGGCAAGACCAAGAACTTGTAGGCCTCAAGATGATAAAAGTAGGAACTTGTATATCTCGATGGTAGAAGAAGGAACCTGTAGGTATCAAGATGATAAAAGTAGCTTGCAGGTCTCATGGTAGTAGAAGTAAAATCTTTTAGGTTTCAGGGTTTTAAAATTAGGACCTTGTAGGAGTCATTGTGGAAAAAAGTATGAGCTTGTAGTTTACAGGATGGCAAGACAAAGATCTTGTAGATTTCAAGATGATACAAGTAAGAGCTTGTAGGTCTCATGATGCTAGAAGTGGGAACTTGTAGATCTGATGATGGTAGACATAGGACCTTGTAAGTCTCAGGATTGTAAGAACAAGATCTTGGAGGTCTCATAAAGGTAGAAGTAGGAGCTTGTAAGTCTCATGATGGTAGTAGTAGGAACTTGTATATATCAAGATGATAGAAGTAGGAACTTGTAAGTCTCCAGTTCATAAAAGTAGGAATGTCTAGATCTCAGGATGGTAGAAACAAACAGTTGTAGGAGTCATGGTGAGAAAAGGTGGAGCTTGTCAGACTCATGATGGTAGAAGCTGGATCTTGTAGATCTCAGTATGGTAGACGCAGATAAAAACAAGATCTTGTAGATCTCATGTTGAAGTAAGAGCTTATAGGTCTCTTGGTCATGGAAAAAGAAGCTTGTAGGAGTCGTGGTGGAAAGTAGTAGGTCTTTAAATGGTAAGATCTTGAAGGTCTCAGTATGATAAAAGTTGGAACTTGTAGGTCTTGAAGTGGGAAGAGCAAGATCTTGTAGCTCCCAAGATAGTAGAATTAGGAGCCTGTTTGTTACAGGATGGTAAGGGCAAGAACGTGTCTCATGATATTAGACATAGGAGCTTGTAGGTCTTGAAGTTGTAAGAACAAGATCTTGTAGATCCTAGGATGGAAGAAGTAAGAGTTTGTAGATCTCAAGATGGTAGAGGTAGGAACTTGTAAGTCTCATGATGGTAGAAGTCAGATCTTGTAGGTCTCAATATGATAGAAGTAAGAACTTGTAGATCTCAAGGTGGTAGAAACAGACAATTGTTGGAATCACGCTGGGAAAAGTAGGAGCTTGTAGGTCACATAGTGGTCAAACAAGATCTTGTAGATCTCATGATGGTAGAAATAGGAACTTGTAGGATTCAAGATGATAAAAGTGGAAACTTGTAGGTCTCAAACTGGTAGAAACAGACACTTGTAGGAGTCATGGTGGACAAAGTCATGGTGGACAAAGTATGAGCTTGTAGGTTACAGGATGGCAAGACCAAGAACTTGTATGTCTCAGATAAAAGTGGGAGCTTGTATACCTTCATTGTAGAAGTAGGGACCTGTAGGTCTCAAGTTGATAACAGTAGGAGATTATAGGTTTCATGATAGTAGAAGTAAGATGTGGTGGAACTTAGTAGGAACTTGTAGACTGTACGATGATAGATGTAAGAGCTTGTAGGTCTCAAGATGTTTGAAGTAGGACCTTGTAGGTCTTAAAATGATAAAAGTAAGAACTTGTATATCTCATGATCGTAGAAATATGACCTTGTAGGTATTAAAATGGTAAGAAGTAAGAAGTAGGAGCTTGTAGGTCTTCACCTGGTCAAATCAAGATCTTGTAGGTCTCATGATGGTAGAAGCAAGATCTGAGGGCAGTCAGATGGTAGAAGTTTGATCTTGTAGAGGTTTTTCAGTCCGCTGGATCACAGGAAATCATAAACAATCCGACGGGAGATCCTCCATTAATAAAGCGCCGTTAGATAATTAATACTTTGCTCTCGAGAGAACCCGCTGTGGTGTAATCCGAAGGGTAATGACCGGGAGCTTATGTATTTATTTTTTTGAATTCTGATCTCATCAGGTAGCGCAGAATTAATTACTCTGGCGGATAATCAAAACAAAAAAGAATGAGAAAAAAAGGCACTTTGATTTTCATAGTCAGAATGAAAAGGCCTGAGCTGAGGCTTTTCAAGCTCTTCCGCAGCTCATCTTGTTTTATTTTTTTTTTGTTTTTTATTTTCTGAAATAGTGCTGACCGCAGGCGGTAACGCTATGGGATAAAGATCTGAATCTCCACCAGCTTTGCGGAATAACATCATGTAAGCACAGAAAAAAAAACAGGAGGGTTTAGATATTAATCCCTCGTTGCAGGAGACCGAAATCTAAACGAGTTCGGACCGTGGTCTTTATCCCACAGTACGCCTCTGGTACTACGAGTCCTTTCACAAGCTCCTAATTGAATAACCTTCCCTGGAGAAAAGTGGGAGATTAGCTTCGAACACACACACACACACACACACACACACACACACACACACACACACACACACACACACACACCACGTCTACTAACCTTGAAAACATTTCCTCAATTTCCCTTTCATTTGGAAAGTCAGTGTTTGAATCAGTTATTCATTAGCCATTGAGTTTGAATCAGGGTTTTGATTAGTGAATCATTCAGTATCTCTGTTGTCGAATATGGGTTTGAATCACTGAATCATCGAGTCTAGTAATCAGTTCAAATCTGTGAATCGTTTATTCTTCAGGGTGAGTGATTCAGGGATTGAATTACTTACTGGGTCAGTGTTTGAATTTAGGAATTGGTTTTGCCCTATATTCAGCATTTGAATCAGTGAATCATTTAGGTGAATCACATGGACTATTTGAATAACTGAATTATTTAGTCTGTGATTCAGCAGGTCAGTGTTTGAATCAGGGAATCGTTAGTCAGTGTTTCAGTCAGTGAATCATTTAGTCCTGTTCAGTGTGTCAGTGTTTTAGAGATTCTTATGGTCTATTAGTGTGTTACTGTTTGAATCAGTGAATCATTTTGCCTGCTATGCAGTGTGACAGTGAATCATATGATCTATTACACATCGATTTTTTAAATCAGTTAATCATTAAGTTTTTTTTTTTATTCAGCAGTTCAGTGTTTGAGTGCTTGAATCAGTAAATCATTTAGTTTTTTTCAGCAATTCAGTATTAGAATCAGTGAACTATTTGGCCACTTATTGAACAGATCAGTCTTTGAAATTGTGTATCTTTTGCTTGCTTACTCATGAGTCGATGTTTCAGTGATTCATAAGGCCTACTAAGGTGTCAGTGTTTGAATAACAGAATCATTTGATCTCTTTATAACTAGGTCAGTGCTTGAATCAGTGAATCATTTTCTTCTCTTACTTGTGAGTCATCTTTTGAAGCACTGAATCATTTGGTATCTTACTTAGTAGGTCAGTGATTCATGAATCATTTAATCTTATTCAGTGTGTCAATGTTTCAGTCAGTGAATCATATAGTCTATTAGTGCGTCGTTTTTTTGAATACGGGAATCATTGCATATCTTTTTCGGTGGGTAAGGGTTTGAAGCAGTGAATCATTTGGCATCTTAAACAGTGAGTCAGTGATTGAATGAGTGAGTCATTTAATCTCATATTCAGTGTGTCAATGATTCAGCCAGTTAATCACATGCTCTATTAGTGTGTCATTGTTTGAATAACAAAAACATTTGATCTCCTTATCAACAGTTCGGTGCTTGAATCAGTGAACCATTTGACATCTTAATGAGCAGATCAATGTTTTAATCAGTGAATCATTTAATCTTTTTCAGTGTGTCAATATTTCAGAGACTCCTATGATCTATTAGTGTGTCAATGTCTGTATCTGTGAATCATTTGTTCTGTTATTCAGCAGCTCATTGTTTTCATTAGTGAATCATTGAGTATCTTACTTAGTGAGTCCATTTTGAAAAACTGAAGTGAATCATTTGGTCTTCCTGTGTCTTTGTTTCAAACAGTAATTCAATTTTAGGGTGTGATTGTTTGAATCAGTGAGTCATTTGGTCTCTTATTAAGCAGGATGGTTCTTGAATCATTAAAGTCTTTGGTCTCTTAGTGGATCAGCTCGTGTTTGAATCAGTCAATCATTTAGTCTTATTCAGTGTGTCATTGTTTGAATCAGTGAATCATTTGACCTCCTTTTCAGTTCGTCAGAGTTTGAAGTGAATCATTTGGCCTCTTACGCAGTGAGTCAGTGTTTGAAGAAGTGAATCATTTAGTCTTATTCAGTGTGTCAGTTTTTCAGAGACTCCTATGGTCTATTAGTGTGTCATTGTTTGAATATGAGAATCAATTGATCTCTTTTTCAGCAGGTCAGTGCTTGAATCAGTGAGTCATTTGGCCTTTTAATGAGTAAGTCAGTGTTTCAGTAAGTGAATAATATGGTCTATTAGTGTGTCACTGTTAGAAAAAGAGAATCATTTGATCTGTTTTTCAGTAGGTCAGTGTTAGAACCAGTGAATCATTTGACCACTTACTGAAGAGATTAATCACTGAAATAGTGAATCATTTAATCTTGTATTCAGTATGTCAGTGAATCATATGGCCTACTAGTGTGTAGTTGTTTGAATAAAAGAATAATTTGATTTTTTTTATGAGCAGGTCAGTGTTTTGAATCAGTAAATCATTTGGCCTCATATTAAGTTGATCAGTATTTGAGTCAGTGAGTCATTTAGCCTTATGCACTGTCAGTGATTCAGTGAATCATGTGGTCTTTTAGTCTGTCAGTGTTTGAATCAGTGAGTCATTTAGTTTGATTCAGTGTGTCAGTGTTTTAATGAATCTAAGGGTCTATTAGTGTGTGATACTGAAAATATAAGAATATAAGATTCTTATGAATATTAGAATCATTTGATCTCTTTTCAGTGTTTGTCAGTGTGTGTCAATCAGCAATTGAATTAGCGAATCTTCTGTTTCAATGAATCATATGGTCTACTAGTGTGTCATAATATGATTAAGGGAATTGTTTGATTTCTTTGTCAGTGGGTCAGTGTTTCAGTGAATCATTTGTCTTATTGAGCATGTCAGTTTTTGAATCAATGAATCATTTGGTTCAAAGTGAGTCATTTGATCTCGTTATATGAGTTAGTGTTTTGAGTCAGTGAATCATTTGCTCTCTGATTGAGCAGGTCAGAGTTTGAATCGATAAATTGTCTGGTCTCCTTTCAGTGTGTTCATGTTTCTGTCAGTGAATCACATGGTCTTTTAGTGAGTCATTTTTGAATAAGAGAATCATTTGATCTCTTTAGCAACATTTCAGTATTTGAATCAGTGAACTGTTTGCTCTTTCAGTGAATTGTTTCATCTCGTAGTGTTTCACAGTTAGAATTATTGAATCAGTTGGTCTTTCATTTTCTGGGTCAGTGTGTGAATCAGTGAATCTTTTAATCTTTTTTCAGCAGTTCAGTGTTTGAATCATTTGGTCTTTTATTCACTGGGTCAGTCTTCAAATTTTATTCAGCAGTTCAGTATTTGAATCAGTAAATAATTTGGTCTTTTTTTCACTTGGTCAGTTTGAAACAGTGAATGATTATGGTCCTTTATTCAGGAGTTGAGTGATTGAATCATTGAATCATTTGATCTTTCATTCACTGGGTCAGGGTTGGAATCCTTGAATCATTTCGTCCTTTATTCAGCAGTTCAGTATTTGAATCATTGAATTATTTGATCTTTTATTCACTGGGTCCGTGTTTGAATCAGTGAATCATTTGGTCTTTTATTTACTGGGTCAGTGTTTGAATCAGTGAATTATTTAGTCATTCATTCAGTGTAAATAATTTAGTTACTGAGAAGATTTGCTTGTTCGGTGAATCATTTGATTGTAACTGAGTATTGGTTCTTTTCTCAGTTCTCTGTATGTGTACTCAGAGCCAGACTATTCCTTCTTGTCCGGTCGTTTACAGGAGGAATTTCATCATTGGGTTTTAGGTGCGTCTGTGCCCGAGGCGTTCCCCAGGCCAGCTTCCTCCTGCTGCTCCTCCATAACTCAGTGGAAAATGCAAGCAGCCAAAGCGAAAAGCAAAAATGCTCCAGTATGTTGTCTGTAGGAAATAAAGAGCTGATAGATCTGATTTTCCGCTCCGTGTGGATTACTAACGCCATGGAGAGGCCATAAATCTCGGATAACGTTCAGGTTCTCGCTTCAGCGCCTCGTCGCCATCATCTTCTGTACTGCCACGCTCTCGGGAGAGTCCGTAAACCTGAGAAGCGCAGCATAAATCAGTCACACGCCTCCAGTGAAATGCTCAAAACAAATCTATCAGATAAGTACAGGGAAATCAGAGCATAAAGGTAAATAGAGCCCTAATAAACTGAGAGAATGGGAATCTAGGATTCCGGGAATAGGATATTCTGGTAACGTATGAGCCTGGCATGTAGTATTCTGGAAATATAGGATTCTGTGAATATAGAATCCACTACATAATCCTATATGATCCTGTGGATATAGGATTCTGAGAATATGATGTTCTGGAAATAAGGGATCTGGGGAATATGCAGTCTTATTCAAGTATAGTCATGGGAGAATAGAGCTCTTGTAAAATAGGGTCATGGAAACATAGGATTCTGGGGATATTGGATTCTGGGAAGATGATATTCTGGGAATATAGGATTCTGGGAATATGATATTCTGGGAATATAGGAATCTGGGCATCTGGGATTACGGGGTTCTGTGAATTTGGAATTCTGGAAATATAGGATTCTGGGAATAGAGGATTCTTTGAATGTTGGATTCTGGGAATGTCATATTCTGTGAATATAGGAGTCAGATACTATAGGATTATGTGAATATGGTATTCTGGGAATTTGCGATTCTGAAAATATGGGATTTTGGGAATAGAGGGTTCTGGGAATATGCAGTCGTATAGTCCTGGGAGAGTAGAGCCCTTGTATAGCAGAGACTTGGGAATTTGAGAATGTAGGATTCTGGTAATATATGATTCTGTGTATGTGGGATTCTGGGAATGTGTACCCTTATCAATTACCACTGCTGGGGATATATGGTAGTGTAATATATATATATATATATATGTATGACTGTGATGTCATGCATTAAAATGAATTGTGTTAATGTTTAAGGTTGTGTCAAATCTATAAACACACATCTGATGTAAGCTAATGAAGCTCATTCTGAGTCACCAAAAAAGAAAAAAGAAAAAAACAAGATACACACTCATATCTCAGCAGCATTGTATAACACAGTGCGTGTGTGGTGTGTGTGTGTGTGTGTGTGTGTGTGTGTGTGTGTGTGTGAGGGTGTATGAGTCAGCAGCAGTAAAGGCCAGAGTGTAGATAACCAACATTACACACAATAAATACATTTAATGTTTGATGTTTTACAGATATATAAAAAAGAACTATTAAACAAAATGCATTTTATTTTAGAAAATACTATATACGAAAATAAATCATAGTGGAATACAGAGGAGAAAGATAATAAAGAAATGATTAAAAAGAAAGAGGCACAAAGAGGGTATAGAGAGATAGAGAGAAAAAAAGGTAAAAAAGAAGAAAGATAACACAGAAGGAAATATATTGAGGTAAAAACAATGGGGGCAAAAACTGATTTTTGTATAGACAAACAAAGACAAAAAAGAGATGAGAGAGAAAGCACAGCAAAAATATGAAGGGATTTAAGAAGAAAGAGAAAAAAACACTGAGGAAGAAAAGAAAAGAAATTGAGAAAATAAAGGAAGGCAAAACAAAAGTAGAGAGGAAGGTAGGGAAAAGATTAAAGAGAGACAAAAGAAAAAAAGGATGATAAAGAAAGAAATATACAGAGGTGGAAACTATGTGACGGCAAAGTGATATTTGTACAAATAAAGAAAAAAACACAAACAGAGATGAGAGAGACAGAAAGAGCAAAAATATGAAGAGAAAAAAAAAATAAAAGAAAGAAGAAAGGAACAAAAATTCAGTAAAGACAAAAAAAGAAATAAAGAGCCAGCAAGAGGAAAGATTAATAAGAGAAAAAAAATGAATTAAATATAAGAAAGGAAATAAATATACTGTGGTGGAAACTATTTTAGAGACTGATATTTGTAGAAATAAAGAAAAAAGAAAAATAAAGTTGAGAGAGAGCAAGAATGAAAATATAAGTGTATATAAAGAGAAAGAAAAAATACATTGAGAAAGAAGGGAACAGAAGTTGAGAAAAAAGGAAGGCAAAACAAAGGCAACTGGGGAAAGAATAAGGAAAGACAGAAAGAAAAAAGAGAATAAAGAAAAGAAGAGAATATAACATGGTGGAAACAATTTGAGTGATATTTTTATAAATAAAGAAAAAAAATACAAAAAGTTGAGTGAAACAGCAAGAACAAAAACATAAAGGAAGAGAACATATAAAGAACATATAAAGAGAAACATTGAGGAAGAAGGGATCAGAAATTGAGGAAAGAAAAAGATAAGAAAAAAAGAAAACAGAATGGGTCAGATAGGGGAAAGGTTACAGAGAGGCAGAAAAAAATAAAAAAATAAAAAAGATAAGAAAAAAGATAGATAAAAAAAGAAGAAAGATAAGAAAAAATTCATTTTCATAAAGGAACAAAAAGAGAAACAAAAAACACGGCAGAAGAAAGGACAAACATTTAGAAAGAAAAGGGAGAAAGACTAAGAAAGAAAGGATCAAAGAAATGAGAAAACAGGAAAGCAAAGAAATCATAAAAATAGGGTGAGAAAAAAGAAAAAGAAACAATGAATATAAAAAAGAAAGGGAAATTTGTATTACATTATTAAAAAATATTGTTTATTAATTTATGAATTTGGAGAGTTTCTGTTTTCCAAACATATTTTTCTCATTTATTGTCTAAATTATTATTAGTATAATAATTATTATTATCAATTATTATTGAATGTTGCTAAAACATGCTGGGAGTCCAGAAAACAAACCAAAAAGAAGTAAAAATAATCAAATCGCGGCTGAGATTGAAACAGAGAGGAGACATAATGAAGTCGATTATCTAAGAGGCATGAACACGCTTTTCTGAAATGAGCCTTTCGATCAAACACATCAAAAAGAAAGATAAGTTTAAGAGACATATTCTTTATTTTTATCTTATACATTCAGCTGATCAATAGATTTCTTTTCTAAATGTATTTTACTGATGTATTGCTAACACACTGCTACAGCCTTGGTTATAAAAGAAAGATAAATAAAGTCAAATAAATGATGAAGCGAAGAA
>JAJAGP010004437.1:0-50005 GCA_025084515.1 Ancistrus triradiatus | reverse complement strand
GAATAACTGAGCCTAGTGGCAGCATGTACAGAGAGAATAAAAGCGGGTCAAGCACTGACCCCTAAGGCATGCCATACTTCACTTTTGAGAGCTTAGACCTTAGATTATTTATAGGAACAAACTGATACCGGTCAGTTAAGTAGGATTTAAACCAAGAAAGTGCTGATCCCTTAATACCTACAGTATTTTCTAGTCTGTTTAGTAAAACATCATGATCTATAGTGTCAAATGCTGCACTTAAATCTAACAGAACAAGAGGATTAATGTTTAATGAGTTTCTGGGCTTGGCTAATTAATTAAAAAAACAAGACCCTAATAAAGGAGTGAATTGAAACATTGGAGGGGATTATTAAACTCCTTCAAGAAATCCAACATGAGTCTAAATTGTGCTGCAAGTATAAATAAGATGGGCACATTATAAAAGGAAAACATATGGGTAGACCAAGGAAGACATCAAAATATCAGGATGGAATACTCAAGTTTTGTGATAGAACTGTGATAAATTGGCTGAATGAAATGGAATTTACACAAAGAAAAACCAAGCAAATAAAAAAAAACAGCATTAACATCTAGACGGAAGAAAATAAGGTTACTCTGGGCTAAAGAGAAGCAATCATGGAGTGTGGATGATTGGGAGGAGAAGATGCTGGAACTTTTGTTTGATGTCTTAATGAAACATATAAACATGACTGCCAGAAGATAATAATCAAATTTCCCCACTCATTTATAATATGAGTTTGCATGTCAGGTAAGCAACAAGGGGATATGGCAATAATTTCCTTAACAGTTAGGTGTACATTGATTTTGGATGCTCTTCTCATTCCAACAAAAGAAAATAGGTTTGGTGATGGAAAAGTAATTTTGCAGGACGATAATGCATCTTCCCATGAAGCAAAAAGCTTTTCTTCAGGACAGGTATATCATTAAGCAAACTGTCCAAATCTCAATCCTATTGAAAATGTGTGGTAAATATTTAAAGAATTCATCCATGACAAGACTCAGTTCTGCAAAGTTGATCTGTCAATCTCTATTTCAGAAAGTTGGAAAGAACAGAACATTTTTTTTCGTCCATGAATTCAAGCTTGTGGAAGAGCAACTAATTATACTTATTGTAATTTTTATCAGGTGATGATTCAATAGCATTTATTTTCTTAACTATACTTTTCCATTTTTTCCTCTACTTGATCTGGAAAAATGTCATTAATTAAATACATTAATTTAGTTTGTCTTCGGGGTGGCATGCTGCCTTGATGGGTAACACTGTCGCCTCACAGCAAGAAGGTACTGGGTTCAATACCAGGTGGAATGATCTGGGTCCTCCCCGTGTCTGCGTGGGTTTACTCTGGGTACTCCGGTTTCCTCCCACAGTCCAAAGACTGACTATGTTTAAGATATTAACTGCTGAACAAATACTGGCAAACCAGGACATGCATTGATTGTCGTGAAAGATCTGAGACTTGACATACGGCCTGGCACTATTGAGTGCATGAACAGTATATTTAATAACAGTATACAGAAGCATACTTTACAGAATCACAGGTATAGAGGTGTGTGTGTGTGAGAGAGAGAGAGAGAGCGAGAGAGAGAGAGAGAGAGAGAGAGAGAATACTGCAAATGGATACACATCGAATTGTGAGATACTATTGTTGTCGATTTCCCACAGCTCCAAAGTCATGGTTTATTTAAGATAGTTTTTACATTTCCCTCTAGACACAGGCCGTAACCTGAAATCATTTTCTAACATCTTTCTCTTCTTTCTTTTCACCTTTTAATAACCCCTTTTTCGCTCCATACCTGCAGCCATCCCGTTGTCTCTTTTGTACAGACATACAAGTACACTTTTTTGCCTTCCATCTCTTTGTTTCTGCACTTCTCTCTCTCATCCACAGGCACTTGCTCTGTCACTATGCTTTTCTCTTTTATATATACACAAACTCCTGCTGTGAATACACAACCCACGCAGTGGGAGTAACACTGCACTCTATTGCTCTCCCACTCACCACATTGCCTCCTATAGTGAGCTGCAAGTCAGAGATCAAAAGCCTTTTGTCTACTTTGAGAGTTAAATATCAGGGCCACCTGTGAGTAAGCCACAGAGACCAGCTACACACTCTCTTATCAGTGAGGACAACATTTCAGCACTGCTTATATCCTCATCTCTTCACATTTTCTGTCTCTCTCACAAACACTTCATGCACACCTGACATCTGAACTTGTATGTGCGTCCACAGTTGGCGGACAGATTCTATTAAATAGTGTGTCTGCCCTATCTGGACAGTAATTATACCAACTGACCTGCTGGAAAAATAAATTCCTGTAACTGTGTCACATTAAAATGCAGCGAGTTCATCAGTAAGGGTGCTTGTCTGGTTGCGTGTCATGCACCTGTTAGCTGTAGGTTTGGAAAGGCACATATGGTGATGCTAATTATTTTTTATTAGAAACAAATAAGATACCACATACTTAATTTTCACTTAAAGGCTAATGTAAAAATAACAAGCATTTTTTACATACATATTAGTAAGTAGTCAAGTTTGTCCATAGTAATTTTATATATTCTTTTTTTTTACTGGAAAAACACTTAAGTCAAACAATCCAGTTTTGTGGTAACAAACAGAATAATTGCATAGTGTCAGACATGTCAAGACAAGTGTGTGAAATTGATTGCAAAGTGATTGTAGGTCCCAGACATACTTTATACACTTTAAGGACAAAAATATTCGGACACCTACACATTATACATACAGGAGAATTTATGACATCCCATTCTAAATTCATAAGCATTAATATGGAGTTTCCCGCCTTACAGCTATAACAGCTTCCACACTTCTAGGAAGGCTTTCTACAAGATTATGGAATGTGACTGGCCACTCGCTCAGCACATGACAGAAACTCCATTGCTCTGCCCTTTGTTTTTTCATACAGATGCAAGTTGCACTAAAATACTGCCAGCTCAGCATTATATATCTAAGTTCTGCTGTACATATCAGGGGCCTGAATCCAACGCTGTCTGCAATGCTATAGGGATGCATGCAGTTATCAATTAACTGATAGCTTCAGTTATTGCCTTGAGTTTTTTGTTTTTGATTTCAATCTAATCTAGGCTCATAAATCGATGCAGCTGTGTTGCAGACAGTTGGACCAATTTACCAATTCAAATCACTGAAGAGGAAACTGCCTCTTATGAAGAACGCCCAAGGAAAGGGTGGCCACATGTTAACTCTGCTGCTGCAGAGTCATTAGTCTAAGATAACAGTACTACAAATTACAGCTGAATAAATGTTTCACAGAGATCTAGCAGCAAACATCATGACGTTCTTGAGATCGTATGAATCAGGTATTTATGGCAGGATTACTGCAAAAAAAACCTCCTTCTCAGGGACATCAACCAGAATAAAGCAATTGGGTGGTTTGGTCAAAGGGCACATGCTTTTGTGTGACAGAGAATGTAAATGGATGTTGCCAGCTTGTGTGGTATGACTGTGAAGCAAGGGGGAGATGCTTGAGACACTGTTGGAAACACTGTTGGACATTTGTATATGTAACTAAAGACATACTGAACCAGCATGTCTACCACAGCGGTTTGAAGAGGTACACCATACATTCTGGTGAGCCCATAGCTGGGCACACATTCTATTTCCAATGACCCTTAGTACACCTCAAGGTTGTGTCAAAATTGTCTTGCACACATGGAAAGAGAGGAAGTGCTGCGACAGGTGACCTGGTCCCCACAGTCAACCAATCTGAAACACATAGAGCTGGTTTGGGATGAGTAAGGATAAGGCAGCCAACTTGTACCCAGAACATGTGGGAACTATTTCAGGGCTGTCATATAAGCATGCCAGGTGGCTACCTCTGAAAGTTAGGCAAATGATTGCCAAGAGTGTGGTCTCACAATGGCCTCATCAGCTTGACATTGTGGCTGGACCTGCATCTCTATTCGAGCCACTGTCCTTGCCTACCAAGCCACCACTGACACCCCATTCCAGTTCCTGTGCCTGTCTCATCACCTATGGAGATTACGATGCAGGTAGACACCACCCAGGCAAGAGCCAATTAGACTTACATACAAATTGACCAACTTATTCTGTTGTTTTAGTCTATCAGTTGCATATCTCATTTGGTGCATAATAGCCTGTAACTGATTCAAACAAATAAAAAATATCTATATATTTTAAAAGGTTATGTACAAAATTAATGGTGTGGGACACTGCTGTTTATGGGGCAGCTAGCTGAATCCATGCACTGTATGTTGATTACTTTGGGTAAAGGAGCAGAGACCTATGACAGTGTCCAGGTTAGGGCAAAACCAATTTGAGGTCCATCAAATATTTTTAATCCTAAAACAATGACTCTAGTGACATATAGTGCATGGTGATTTGCATATTATGGTATTGTTACTGTTATATGATTATTACAGGTCTACAGAATTTAAAGCTACAAATTGCACATTTAAAATCTGCAGCGCTCCTCATGAGTCTATGATGGCTTGAGTGATAATGGTTTCTCTCAGTGGCCACTGGGAGTAGAACCCCCACAAAACACCTCAGGTACTGCCATTCTGAATAGTAACCACCTAAATTAGGGCCACAATTACCCATGTAAGTCAATTAAGGTGCATATTAATTACCTCAAATGAAAATGGCGGTATGTCCATAGGGGATTTAGAGGAAGAAAATGAGTTGAAGAAGGTCTAATTAGCATGATGTAATCTGGAGGTACAAAAAGTTGGCAGTCCCTCCAGTAATCAAAGCAAAGCTCATAAATGAGCAGGTGGCCAGCAGCAGTGGCACCGTGCTGCAGTAGCCAAGAAGAGAAAGTTTAAGCTTTAGTGCTGCACAGCAACACCTGAAATGAATATGGGCCTGTAGAGGTATGGAGTCCTGGAAGAATCAGGCATGAAACAAATTCACATGACCTGCTAATATGATTTTCTGACTGTTAAGAGAATACATAGGAAAGTCTGCTACTTAACCTTTCATAGGCATTGTCAGGAAAATTAGTTTGAACCTTTGCAAAAGCATATATGTATCAGTATGATTTTTTTTTTACAGTTGATCAGCAACTTTATTTCAGACTGTCAGAGATCACTCTCTGGCTGTTAATGGTCAGGAGATATCCCGGTTTGGCGATCGCGCATGCGTCAGCCCTTCCCGGGCTTATTATGGTTTAGTGGCAACACCTGCGGGTTAGCCCTTATAAGAGGCCCTTCGGGGCTCATCCGGCGTCGCTGCATCTTTCCACATGCTCAAGGCATGAGGAGGCGGCACACACGCGCTCGCTGCTGCCTGCTTTCCCAGACGGCTTTTCATTTTTCTTTGGTATTTTTCTTTTATTAGGGACAGCGGTACGTTCTGGGGGTATCAAGACCCTCAGACGTGGGCTACAAGGAGTTAGCACGGTAAATAGGGCCCTAGATAGGGTAGGGTCAGCCTTTTGTTTATTTTTCTTTTACTTTTACCGAGCTCCTCCGGCTGTTCTGAGCCGTCGCCCCCCCCCGGCGATCGAAGGGAAACCTTTTATCCCCCTGCGATCGCGCTTGAAGAGGACACAGTGTTGATTAACCTCGTCCTCTTCACTCCCCGCGTCCACAAACACATAGGCGCTGTTTATTATTATTTGTGTTGCACGCGGAACGCGGAAGCTCCGTCTGCTGAATACAGCTTACGGCGTGCATTTTCTTTTATTTAGTTTTATTTGTTTATAATATCTTCGGTTCGGTTTCCTTTTATTTATTTAGTTTTATTTTAGTTATAATCACCAACTGGAGCTAACTGCACTTGGGTCCCAACCGATTTATATTTTTGTTTACACGGTTCGTCATTTCTTTTATATGGCAAACCGTAACACAGACAGAACTAAATATAAAACATACTCTATAATAAGTAATATTCTATAATCAGAGTGTTACGGGTTCGCCAGGATGGCAAAAGGCGAACCCTTAAAGAAAAGGGTTTTAGGACCCAAATGCAGTTAGCTCCAGATGGTAGTAATGAACTGAAATAATAATAAATAAACGCAAAAGAGAAAGTGTCAAAATAATGAACACTGTGCCAGCGACGGCACAGCGTGGAATCGAACTCTGATCGCAGGCGTCAGAGTCTGTTACTTTAACCACGGGTCTACCGAGAGACTCACGTGACCTGTATGAAAAAGCGGGGGTTTAACCCGAACGGAAAAGCTCCGCCTAGCGCGAGCTTTAAAATAAAGAAAATAATGAATGGGTGATTTAAACACGATCGCCAGTAACGGTGCTTATTACAAAAAGGAAGAGTGAGGCGAACGTGTTTGAAATCGCTCCGAGGGGGAAAACAGGAGCGATCGCTTTCTCTCCCTCTCTCTCACAGAGACTGCGTGTAAGTTAAACCGGCAGCTTGAGAGAGAGGAGAAAGCGATGACGCGCTGTGACGCAAAGCTCGCGGGCACCCGCAGAGGCGCGGCGTGTCACGGTACTGCGCATGCGAGCGCGCGGCAGAGACAACGGCATGCGCGGCGCCGGCCACTATGCCGGGCATGCGCAGCATGACCTAGACGCGAAAACATGGAACGGGGCTGAGGAGCAGCGAAGCGTCCCTTTTAAATACAAAACATGGAACGGGGCTGAGAGCAGCGAGGCGTTCCCTTAACATACAGCGCGGGCGGTGGCAACGGCCTCCCGCACAAAGCGCAAAGAAAAGAACTTTTAAATAAAGAAGCGGGCCTCAGCAAGGGATAAGAGGGAGTGCTCAGCTGCCGCAGCAGCGAGTCTAAAGCCCCGGAGGGCGCCGGCGAGCCGTGATGTAGCAAGGGGGACGTGAAGAGCGGTTCCTGACCCTGCTCTAGCGACTACTTCCCTAGCGGTTACCATCCGGCTTCCTAGCCGTACTATTACTGATCCTCTTCGAAGAATCAGTTACCATTATCCCTAACAATACCGATTACCGGCAAGCGGCCGCTGCAGCATGTCTGAGCCGTGTGAAGGCTGCGATGGGCGATGGTACCCCCATCATGGTGGGATGGTGCGACCCCGACTGAACACAGGACGGACCTTAAGTACCTGAGTCAGTGGGTGCCGCCCATAAAGCAAACGAGCAGCTTAATGACATCTGCACGTGATAATACTAATGCAATCGCACAGCCTTCATCAAGCCTGTGCGATTGTGCTGACTGTCAGGGTCTCAACCTGAGGCAAAGGAAGCCAACGCTGCCCCCAGCGTCGGAAAGCCAGGTGAGTCCCCGTTACACAGAGTTTAGAATAAAGACATTTTGTCTTCAATATATGTTGCTAAATTTGGCTTAACAGAAAAATATACACTTTTATCATCAAAATAAATTAAATTTATGTTTTAAACCTTATAAACCTGTCATGTCTGGACATATTATTAAATGCTGTATTAAATAAGAAACTAATATTATTTATTGCTTTCTATCAAATCTAAATAATAAACTGATCTTCTAAGACTTAGCTGAATCTAGTGAGCATTACAGTACTCAAAGATTCTCACGATTTTAGTAAAAACATGCTTATCTGTTCACTTATCTTTACATCTAATTTTACACCTCTTTTATATGCTCTATGCCAAGAGATTTGGGTTTACGTACAGTAGTAGTCTTCCAATTATAATTTGTAGTAATTGCTGTCCTCAGACAAAATGTTGCTGGAGTAACCTTAAAGATGTATATAACCTATCAATTATTTGATCAAGCTGTGATCTTTAATATGGCATATTGCAGAGTTCACGTAATGGTGAAGATTAACAGTGACTGCTGCACTTACACAAACACCATTCCTGCTCACAAAGCAATTAACAAGCTATTAGGAACCACACAGTTCCACGGCCTGTCATTAGAGGTCAGCAGCAGCATGGTAAACATGTTGGAATTGAGACGGTAATCCCTAGCATGCATGCGCCGACTAGAATTGGTGCTGATTGCACCTGACTAGAGACACCTGCTCATTCAGGTATTTAAAGCTGTTTGAGAGCAGTGTCTCTCATCGCACTCTTGGTCTTCCGCGCATGATCTTTAGGGACAGACGGTAGCAGTGTTCCTTTGCAGAGGGATGCTGGTAGGGCTACGCCTGAGGTAATAGGGTTTGTTAGGGTCAGATTTCAGTGCGAATCACTCTATTTTTTCCATGGTTTGAGCATTTTTTCCCTGCTCAGTCACATCAGCTCTGTTCGCCATGGCAATATGGGCTTTTGCTCTGATCTACTAAGCATTTATTGATATATCTACTAAGTATTTGTGAGTTTATACTAGCAATTGGGTATTGCTTTGTTTCCCATTTGCTGCGTTGCAGATGCTGTATTTTTATCAGCACTTCCCTTTTGTTTCTCTGAGCATTTTTCCTGCTGAGTGACGTCAGCTCCGTTCACCACCGCGACATGAGCTTCCACTCTTATCTAATGAGCATTCATTGATTATACCTACTCAGTATTTGTGAGTTTATCCTAGCGATAGTGTGTTGCTTTTGTTTACCATTCACTACGTCGCAAGCGCTGTATTATTACATTCTAACCAATCTAAGTTTTAACCAATCCAATTCACCTTTAGTCATTTAATCAGAAATTTAAGTTTCCAACTAGCTGAGACTGAAGAAGTCACTTAGATGAGTGATGAAATGTTTCTCCCACAAAAACCTTATGTCCAGATGAACAGATTCAACTTTGTGGGATTTTCTTACCTGGATTATTGAGCATGCATCAAGACATGATTTGTAATGAAAAATATTGTATTAAATTTGATAAAAATTCACAGGAGTTGTGCAGTAAGTGTTTCATGACTGCAGTCTATAGTGTTTATTGCAAATTTCTTGAGAATATGCTGTTCTAGAGTTAGTCAGTTTTATACTGGATGTTACAAACAAACAACAAAGGTTTGTGGATATTAGATTTTTTTTTAATTAAACTATTTAGCTAGTTTGCTGTACATGTATATTAAAAGCTTTTCCTTGTTCAGCGATCTTCTTTTTATGTTGGGTTTAATGTCACACGCAATATACATGTATATTCCAATGCCATGGAATCGTGCGGGGGCATGTCCAAATACTTTTGGCCGCGTGCAAGGGGTGTGTCCAATACTTTTGGCCGCGTGCGGGGACGTGTCCCAATACTTCTGCCTGCGTGCGGGACCGTGACCAAATACTTTTGTCTGTGTATGGGGCGTGTCCCAGTACTTTTGGCTACATGCAGGGGTCTGTCCAAATACTTTTCGTTGGGTGCGGGGACATGTCCCAATACTTTTGGCCGGGTGTGGGGGCGTGTGCCAACACTTTTGGCTGCGTGCGGGGGCGTGACCCAGTACTTTTGGCCGTGTGCAGGGCCGTGACCCAATACTTTTGGCTGCGTGTGGGGGCGTGACCTAGTACTTTTGGCCGTGTGCAGGGCCGTGACCCAATACTTTTGGCTGCGTGCGAGGGCGTGACCCAGTACTTTTGGCCATGTGCGGGGGCGTGACCCAATACTTTTGGCTGCGTGTGCGGGCGTGCCCCCATACGTTTATATGTTTATGTGTCAGCAGATGTAACAACAGGTCACTGAGTCTCACTGAGTGCTCTGTGGTGACATCACTGGTCTCCGTTACAATCTGAATTTTGTCTGTTAGTAGTTGAAGCTGAATGTTCCATCAATGCATTTCTATGGGAGATTCTTAATTTTTAAACTTCAATCTATTAAAAACGATTAATCGGATCAACTCCAAAAGACACAGCACCCCACACAGAGCGATTATCTACATCACAGTGTTTGAACTGTGTCTGTGTGTTAAACTGTTCAAGTTGTATTAATCGCAGAAATGTGTGGAAGAAGAAGAAATAAGAAGAAGTATGACAGATAACAATATCAAGCACTGTATAAATAATCAGGACAGTGGTTATATAATTGAAGTGTATCTTAAGCACACTTAATTACATTGGCTCCTGTACAACATATTGAGCTGTACTAAATGATCATGATAACATTTCAAGGCTATATTGAGCATAGGGTTTATCCTGCCTATGCAAGCTACACACAAACCCTGGCACCCACACTAATAACCATCTGATAGCCACACAAAACTCCTTATACAAACAAAGTATAGATGTGGCTTAAAATTTGTTAACACAGATGAAAAGCAAGATGTTGCAGCAGTAGTATGTGTGCATCAGCAATTATATTCATTACTGACCTGCCAAATATATTTATCATTTAAACTCACACAGCATAAAAATACACTGCAAGACCTAAAAATTGTTTGTTTACATTAATCTTTGTAAATTTCACACAAAAATGTTAGCTATTAAAAATAGTGATGATTACATAAAAAAAATATCTATATTTTGCACACATTTCCATTTCCAACAACATGGCTGATCAAATCGTGATTATTATTATTATGCTGCAGGGCTCTGAAAAAAGTACAAAAAATAAGTGAAAAGGCAGTAAAGGAAAAAGCAACACATTGGAATAATAAACTGATTCTGAAACAAAGCTTCCTCTCTTTAATGAGGAACATAAAGAAGATATCATAGGACCAAATGAGAGGGATGAGAAAGGAAGGAGAGAATTGAGAGATTGGTGGGAAGGGAGATGATTAGGAGATCAGAGAAGGAAAATATGACTTAAAATAAGACAGATCTAAGACACAGCTAATACAGTTTATTGTTACATGATGTCTGAATGAACATGAATCACGAATGATGATTGGCTGAATATTTTTGGTTACCAGCTAAACTTAATAATCTTTAGTTATTCATGTTGTAGATGTACCCTCAGAAACTGCTTTGTTGTCAGTGGCTTTAAAAATGTGGTCAGTGGTGATCCTGTGGTGGGTCTTTTCAACTGATAAATGGCAGTGGGATTCACAAATAGTCACTGACAAATTTGCTTCTGTCAGATAATTTATATACACAAAGTTGATATATAAGTAAATCCAAAAAGATGTAAAAGATATAAGTATATACAAAATATATAATAAATAAATTAAACCTATATTGTGCTTATATTTTAAGTAACTGTTACTTACATTCTTCATACAATACAACTAATGTAATTCACATGAAGCTAAATTAGTTTTTCAGCATTTATTACTAAAATACGTTCAGTGATAATGACCTAATTTATATAAATATAACATAAGGAAAATACTAAACAAAATACCATGGATGTTAAAAAATTCTAATATTTATTTATTTATTTATTCATTTATTTATTTGTGGAAGTGTACCATGGCACGAACAAAGGAGATTTCTGAGGACCTCAGAAAAAGAGTTGATGATGCTCATCAGGCTGGAAAAGGTTACAAAACCATCTCTAAAGAGTTTGGACTCCACCAATCCACAGTCAGGCAGATTGTGTACAAATGGAGAAAATTCGAGACCATTGTTACTCTCCTCAGGAGTGGTGGACCAACAAAGATCACTCTAAGAGCAAGGCGTGTAATAGTTGGCAAGGTCACAAAGAACCCCAGGATAACTTCTACAGTGGTGCTTGAAAGTTTGTGAACCGTTTAGAATTTTCTATATTTCTGAATAAATATGACCTAAAACATCATCAGATTTTCACATAAGTCCTAAAAGTAGATAAAGAGAACCCAGTTAAACAAATGAGACACAAATATTATACTTGGTCATTTATTTATTGAGAAAAATTATCCAATACTACATTTTATTGAGTGGCAAAATTATGTGAACCTCTAGGATTAGCAGTTAATTTGAAGGTGAAATTAGAGTCAGGTGTTTTCAATCAGTGGGATGACAATCAGGTGTGAGTGGGCACCCTGTTTTATTTAAAGGGCAGGGATCTATGAAAGTCTGCTCTTCACAACACATGTTTTGTGGAAGTGTATCACGACACAAACAAAGGAGATTTCTGAGGAGCTCAGAAAAAGAGATGTTGATGCTCATCAGGCTGGAAAAAGTTACGAAACCATCTCCAAAGAGTTTGGTCGACCAACAATGATCATCCAAGAGCAAGTCGTGTAATAGCTGGCGAGGTCACAAAGGACCCCAGGGTAACTTTTAAGCAACTGAATGCCTCTCTCACATTGGCTAATGTTAATGTTCATGTGTCCGCCATCAGACGAACACTGAACAACAATGGTGTGCATGGCAGGGTTACAATGAGAAAGCCACTGCTCTCCAAAAAGAACATTGCTGCTCATCTACAGTTTGCTAAAGATCACATGGACAAGCTAGAAGACTATTGGAAGAACGCTTTGTGGATGGATGAAACCAAAATAGAACTTTTTGGTTTAAAAGAAAAGTGTCATGTTTGGAGAAAGGAAAACACTGCATTTCAGCATAAGAACCTTATCCCATCTGTGAAACAAGGTTGTGGTAGTATCATGGTTTGGGCCTGTTTTGCTTCATCTGGGCCAGGATGGCTTGTCATCATTTTACATTTACATTTACAGCATTTAGCAGACGCCCTTATCCAAAGTGACTTACAATTGATCCAATCTTACAGTCCAAGCAATTGTATGTTAAGGGTCTTGCTCAAGGACCCAACAGTGGCAGCTTGGCAGTGGTGGGATTTGAACCCTGGACCTTCTGGTCCATAGTCCAGTACCTTACCCGCTAGGCTACAACAGTCCCGCAGTCATCATTGATGGAACAATGAATTCTGCACAGGGGAGTCACACCAGATACTGAAAGCAAAGGTTCACATACTTTTGCCACTCACTAATATGTAATATTGGATTTCACTCAATAAATAAATGACCAAGTATAATATTTTTGTCTCATTTGTTTAACTGGGTTCTCTTTATCTACTTTTTAGGACTCCGGGGTGTGAAAAATCTGATGATGTTTTAGGTATATTTATGCAGAAATATAAAAAAAATTCTAAAGGGTAAACTTTCGAGCACCATTGTAAGCAACTACAGGCCTCCCTCACACTGGCTCTTGTGAGAGCAGTTAATGTGAGGAAAGCCACCAACATCACTGCTCTAGAGGAGAGCTGCATGGAGGAATGGGCCAAAACACCAGCTACAGTGTGTGCAAACCTGGTGAAGACTTACAGGAAACGTTTGACCTCTGTCATTGCCAACAAAGGTTATGTTACAAAGTATTGAGCTGAACTTTTGTTATTGACCAATTACTTAATTTCCACCATAATTTACAATTAAATTCTTTAAAAAACCTACTATGTGATTTCCTACCTATGATGAAATTACAGACCTCTTTCACCTTTCTAAGTAGGAGAACTTGCACAATCAGTGGCTGACTAAATACTTTTTTGCCCCACTGTACAGTACTGTGGGGTACTAATAATGTTTTATTGAACATTTTCCAGTGATTTTTCCTTGGATTAAATAATTATCAATAACCCTGAAGCCCAGCACTGCTGTTACTTAAGTATTACAGAGCAAATAATACAGATAAACTCAGCCAAACAGAAATTAATTATGATTGGCATGTATGTAGAACACATTCAAATGGTTGCTGTTGTGAGACATCATACACATATTCAAATAGAAACTGAAGCTGACATACAGTATATTCATAATTTATCATGCATATGAACAGCAAATGCGTTTGTCACATGTTTACAGCTACAGATATAAATATTTATGCTTTCAAAAGAAGAAGCATTATTAGTTTTTTTAAGTAACAAAATGCAAAGTGAATGAACAAAAGAGTCTAAATCAAATCAATATTTGTGTAACCGCTTTCAACACAGCATCAATTCTTATAGGTTCACTTGCACACAGTTTGTGAAGAAACATGGCAGGGAGGGGGAAGCACAGTTCAATCCCTGGGCTCTGTCTGTGTGGAGTTTGCATGTCCTCTCCATGTCCGCAGGGTTTTCTCTGGGTACTCCTGTGTCATCCCACACTCCAAAGAGATGCATGTTAGGTTAGTTGGTGTTTCTAAAGTGGCCTGTGAGTGTGTGTGGGACTGTGGTAGCTAGCGGGTAAGGTACTGGACTCTAGACCAGAAGGTCCAGGGTTCAAATCCCACCTCTGCCAAGCTGCCACTGTTGGGTCCTTGAGCAAGACTCTTAACCCATAATTGCTTGGATTGTAAGACTGTACCAATTGTAAGTCGCTCTGGATAAGGGCGTCTGCTAAATGCTGTAAATGTAAATGTAAAATGTGTACAAGTGTGTGTGTGTGTGTGTGTGGATGGATTTTTACCATGTCTAGGGTTGTTCCTGCCTTGCACCCTGTGTTGCCAGCTAGACACCAGCTTTCCCGGTACCCTTCTTGGGCTTGAAAGAAAATGAATGAATGATTGGCAGGGAGGCTGTTCCAGACATCTTGCAGAATTAACCACAAATCCTCTGTGGATGAAGGGTTACTCAAATAGTTCTTTTCATGTAATCCCAGACAGACCTGATACTGTTGAGATCAGGGCTCTGTGGGGGAAATATAATTACTTCTCCTTGTTTTTCTTTACACTGAAGAAAGTTCTTAATGATACTGGCTGTATGTTTGGGCTCAGAATAAATGTGGACCCAGTCAGACGCCACCCTGATGGTATTGCATGATGAATAAGTATCTTCCTATATTTATCACCATTGAGGACACCATTAATCCTGACCAAATCATTTAAACCATTTGCTGAAATGCAGCCCCAAACTTGCCAGGAACTTCCACCATACCTCACTGTTGCCTGCAGACACTCATTACTGTACCAGCCATTTGGCAAACAAACTGCCTTCCATTACACCCAAATACAGTATTTCAAATTTTGACTCTTCACCTGCTGACATTTTTCTGCACCGCAGTTCATATGTGTTTGTGCATAGTTGAGGTGCTTGGCCTTGTTTCCACATCAAAGGTATGGCTTTTTGGCCACAATTCTTCCATGAAGACCATGTCTGCCCAGACATCTCTGAACAGTAAAATGGGAGTACCTGAGTCTCACTGATTTCTGCCACTTCTGAGCTGAGGGTAAAGGAAGTAAGCATGATGTGTCTTTCATCTGCTGCACCAAGTTTCCTTGGCCAACCACTTGAATGGTCTTCAATGTTTCTTTGTGCTTCTTTAAAAGAGCTCGAACATCATGAAATGCCAGTCTGCTTTGGAATCTTTAGCTGGTAGACACCTTGCATATGCAGTATTGTAACCTTGTGTCTTGTTGCTGTAGTAAGTCTTGCCATAACCTGTGACATTAGATTAGATTAGATTAGATTAGATTAGATGAGATTTATTGTCACTGTGCAAAGTATGAATATAAAGCCAATGAAATGCAGTTAGCATCTAACCAAAAGTGCAATACAGTATTATTTCCAAAAGAAATACAGAATTATTTACAGATAATTGCTACAATACAATGATGAGCATGTACAGAAAGTATATACAAAGTGTGTAACGTACACAGATGTAGTGATATGGAAATGTGCAAATGAGTAGACTGCTGTACAGTGGCTGCAGCATTCAGTGGTGCTTCAGAATTTTCTATATTTCTGAATAAATATGACCTAAAACATCATCAGATTTTCACACAAGTCATAAAAGTAGATAAAGAGAACCCAGTTACACAAACGAGACAAAAATATTATACTTGGTCATTTATGTATTGAGAAAAGATCCAATATTACATATTAGTGAGTGACAAAAGTATGTGAACCTCTAGGATTAGCAGTTAATTTGAAGATGAAATTTAGAGTCAGGTGTTTTCAATCAATGGGATGACAATCAGGTGTGAGTGGGCACCCTGTTTTACTTGAAGAACAGGAATCTATTAAACTCTGCTCTTCACAACATATTTGTGGAAGTGTATCATGGCACAAACAAAGGAGATTTCTGAGGACCTCAAAAAAGAGTTGTTGATGCTCATCAGACTGGAAAAGGTTATAAAATCATCTCGGATGATTTTGGACTCCACCAATCCACAGTCAGACAGATTGTGTACAAATGGAAGAAATTCCAGACCATTGTTACCCTCCGCAGGAGTGGTCAACCAACAAAGATCACTCCAAGAGCAAGGCTTGTAATAGTTGGCGAGGTCACAAAGGACCCCAGGTTAACTTCTAAGCAACTGAAGGCCTCTCTCACATTGGCTAATGTTAATGTTCATGAGTCCACCATCAGAAGAACACTGAACAACAACATACACCTGACTATAATCTTTTACTAAAATCCCTGACTTTGTGTAAGTGTACCTATAAGAATTTATGCTGTTTTGAAAGAAAGGCATAGTCACACCAAACACTTATTTGATTTAGGTTTCTCTTTTGTTAATTCACTTTGCATTTTGTTAATTGGCAAAAAAAACTATAAGCACTTCTATTTTTGAAAGCATTCTTACTCCACAGCAGCATTTTGTGCCTCACCTGCCTAAAACATTTGCACAATACTGTATATATGTACATCCAGCCACCATGACTTATTTCTGCTAATGAAAAAAGTCTTACTCACACAGCTATTTGTCAGTTGAAAAAACACAAATTAAATTGGGGGCTTTGTTTCTGTTTGGGAAGTACTGACAATGTTTTTTTTTATACCCTGAAGGATAAATCGTTTCTGTTCCCCTTGCCAGCTCAGTATTTTTTCATTGATAGTCTAACTTGATCATTGACTCTCTATAAGCATAAAGCATAAACACCTCATTCTGCAGAGACGTTTAACACGCTCAGTAGAGAGCTCAGTCCGACTCTCAGGGTTATTTACTAATGGTTTTAATGTTATGTAACATCCCATTTTACGTGACAGGAACCGTGAATCCCTGAAGGTGTGAAGACATGGAACTCACCATTTGCGCCAATGTGCTGTCCAACTCAATGTTGCATCAATGTAATCATCATGTCCTTGCCACATGTGAGATTCTAGAGCAACCTAAAGGTTTTATTGTGATTGATGAATCAACTGGAGCTGTGTATGTGGCATAAGTTCCTCGTACATTGATAATCATTGAAACAGAAAAGAGTAGTAAGACATTTTTTTCGGGATCGAACCCGGGATCCCGGAGTTGTAAGGTGACCACTGGAAATACCTTAGCTTTCTATATGTATTGCACTATACAGGGTGTAAATGTCATAATTCCAAGCTACATATAGTGCACTAAATCGGAAGTAGAAAGCTGTAGTAGAAATTAGATTCAGCCCTGTTCTATTTTATCTTTGGTTATGCAGAGATCCCAGACCTCAGTTTAAGAGGTCCCAGAGCTCAGCTCCACCAAACTATGGCACAAATTAAGCCCTGGTCTTTTACCTTTCTCTAACAGCTGCAGCACAGCTATTAAAATGCAGTTGGTTATGTTCACAATCAATCTCAATCTCGCTGTTTCCATTATGGTTCACCTACGAGTGCACTGAGCCAACTGAATCTACACTACAAATCACATGCTATACTGCAGTAAGTCTCCACACTCCCATTTTTGTCACTAATACAGGTAATGGATTCAAATGCTGCAAGTGAACGTAAACATCAGAAGAGGAGGAATGAGAAACAAGCATGCTCCATTGCCCATAATACCTATGCTATCCAAAGACCTTGCAAGCAAGGAGATGATTGGCAAGAGAATGAGCGGGAGTATTACGCAATCACAGGTTTCCACAGAGGGATAACTAGACTGAGACCAGTGAGCTCGAAGTGAGATATTTTATGGACCTTGCCCAGTGGCAGAGGACATATACAGTGGTGCTTCAAAATCAGTAAAAAACTATAGAATTTTCTGCATAAATATGTCCTAAAGCGTCATTAGATTTTCAGACAAGCCCTACAAGTATATAAGGTTTGTTTGTTTGGTTGGTTTAATGGTTTAATATTGCTTTCAGCTTCAACGGTTATTTATGACAGACACAAGGATACTTTGAAACTAGTTATGCATCAGGCCATTAATCAGGCCAATTCATTAACCTAATACTTGTCTTTGGACTGTGGGAGGAAACTGGGGCACCTGAAACAAGTAGATAAAGAGAATCCAGTTATGACACTTTGTAATTTATATATTAAGGAAAATGATCCAATATCACATATCTGCGAGTAGTAATAATATGTGAACCTCTAGGATTAGCATTTAATTTAAAGGTGAAATTAGAGTCAGTCATTTGGATGACAATCAGGTGTGAGTGAGCACATTGTTGTATTTGCAGCAGGGAATTGTCAAAGGCTTCAAAACACATTTATGGAAGTATATCATCGCACATAGAAAGAATTCTTAGGATCTCAGAAAAAAGAGTTGTTCATGCTCATTAGATTGGGGAAAAAAACTTACAAAAACCATCTCTAATGAGTCTGGGCTCCACCAGTATAGTCAGACAGAATACTGTTACCCAGGATTGGTCAACCATAAAAGTTAACTCCAATAACATGGAATGTAATAGTCTGTGAGATCACAAAGGAACCCAGGGTAACTTCTAAGCAATTAAAGGCCTCGTTCACATTGGCCAATATTAATGTTCATGAGTTCACTATCAGCAGAACACTGAACAACAATGATGTGCATGGCAGAGTTGTAAGGAGATAACCACTGCTCTCCAAAAAGAACACTGTTGCCTGTCTGTATTTTGCTATAGTGGGGCAAAAAAAATATTTTGTCAATAACACAAGTTCAACTCATTACTTTGTAACATAACCTTTGTTGGCAATGACAGAGGTCAAACGTTTCCTGTAAGTCTTCACCAGGTTTGCACACACTGTAGCTGGTATTTTGGCTCATTCCTCCATGCAGATCTCCTCTAGAGCAGTGATGTTTTTGGGGCTGTTGCTGGGCAACAGGGACTTTCAGCTTCTTTCCACAAATGTTCTATGGGGTTGAGGTCTGGAGACTGGCTGGGACACTCCAGGACCATGAAATGAGAATTGCAACTCAGAATTCTTCTTCCTCCAGTTGAGTTTTTTAACAAAAAGTTCTATATTGGTTTCATCTGACCCACATGATATTCTCCCAATCCTCTTCTGGATCATCCATATGCTCTCTGGCAAACTTCAGACGGGCCTGGACATGTACTGGCTTAAGCATGGGGACAAACGCTTGGCACTGCAGGATCTGAGTCCCGCTCGGCATAGTGTGTTACTGATGGTAGCCTTTGTTACTTTGGTCCCAGGTCTCTGCAGGTTATTCATCAGGTCCCTCTGTGTAGTTCTGGGATTTTTGCTCACAGAAGAGGCAGGAGGAGAGAAAGGTATGTGGCGATGGGACTTTCCCTTGCCTAGCGGCTAAGCCCTGACCAGGTTACCTCGAGTCTCAAAACTCTACAAACTCACACCCCCGCCTTCTTTACAACACGCGTCTTACCAGTATTCCCTAAGAGCATAAGAAGGAGAGAGAAGGCTGAGGGCTCTCCGAATGCATGAGACGCCGTGAGGTTTCTGTGGAACCGCTTCTGATAGCAAAGCGGAATGTGAAGCGAGGGTGCGACACCTGCCAGTGCCAGAGCATATTCTTAAATAGCACCGCTGAAAGGTGAAGATACTAATACCACAATCACGCAGCAATTAAACAGTGCATGCGCGATTGCGTTGCCTGTGAGGGTCCCAAACGATAGCTAAGCCAATACTAGTCTCTAACGTTAGTTTGGCGGAATCCACACAGTGTATCATAATCTAATATAAATTTTATGAATGATCTGAATGCGAATTAACCAACCAACATCACAGAGTTGAAACTGTGAAAATCCTCCGAGCTGATGTGCATGATTGATAAACTGTTAAAAGAAGCATTTAGTTACAACTAGTGCTCTACATGGCGGTCACATAAGCACATACATTTGCCACTTGCAGATATAAAATATTGGATAATTTCCCTCAATAACTAAATGACCAAGTATAATATTTCTTGTTTGTTTACTTGGCTGCTTTTTATCTGCTCTTGGAACTTATGTGAAACTCTGATAATGATTTATGTCATAATTATGCAGAAATATAGAAAATTCTACAGGGTTCACAAACCTACAATTGCCACTGTAAATTAAGGCACTCCTACACACACACACACACACACACATAGCGAGAGTTCCCACTGTGATGGTTTGATAATGGAAACCCTCTGTGGCAGCGCTGTCTTCTATAATGTCCAAAGAGCGAAGGACAAGACTACAGATGCTGAAACTGTTCACTTAGTGACAGAACATGCAGCCCACACTGTGCTGAACATTCACATATTCACCCTTATAATGCAATAAGGATACATGTAGTAAGGATACGTTTTGGATGATTTTTTTATAAAGTATATAAAATTTGGTTCTTAGTTATCAAATAAATTAATCTACATTTTTTAATCTACAATTTTCAATGAGATGTTGAACTAATTGTTGAATCAATTAAAATGCCTACACCGTACCTGGGCTGGTATTTGGCATAGGCTATAACTTAACTTAAGACAACTGATCAGCTGAGCACGTAGCTTAAGTACTCTTTAATAAGTAATATAAAGTATGTATATGAAATAGAGCTCATTAATTCAGACATGGATTTGGACATGGACATGATGGATTTACTGAATCACTGCTATCTTCAGAACGCAGACGAAACTCAACAATCATGGCAAGTTATTGGATATCCATGTTTTTAACCAATGCAGCTTACAACTGTGCATCTTTTCTCTATAATCTTGTAACATTACATTAAAACAGTAACTTAACTGCACTGAAGTTCACTGTAACTGAACGGAACCTCCATTACTTGCTCATTACAATAACTGAATGTAGATTACAGTCCATACAGTGGGGCAAAAAAGTATTTAGTCAGCCATTGATTGTGCAAGTTCTCCTACTTAGAAATATGAGAGAGGTCTGTAATTTTCATCATAGGTACACCAGCTATGAGAGACAAAATGAGAAAATAAAATCCAGGAAATCACATTGTAGAATTTTAAAATAATTTATTTGTAAATTATGGTGGAAAATAGGTATTTGGTCAATAACAAAAGTTCAACTCAGTACTTTGTAACATAACCTTTGTTGGCAATGACAGAGGTCAAACATTTCCTGTATGTCTTCACCAAGTTTGCACACACTGTAGCTGGTATTTTGGCCCATTCCTCCATGCAGATCTCCTCTAGAGCAGTGATGTTTTGGGGCAACATGGACTTTCAACTCCCTCCACAAATTTTCTATGGGGTTGAGGTCTGGAGACTGGCTAGGCCACTCCAGAACCTTGAAATGCTTTTTACGGAGCCACTCCCTTGTTGCCCGAGCGGTGTGTTTGGGATCATTGTCATGCTGGAAGATCCAGCCACGTTCCATCTTCAATGCTCTCACTGATGGAAGGAGGTTTTGGCTTAAAATCTCACGATGAATGGCCCCGTTAATTCTTTCCTTAACACGGATCAGTCGTCCTGTCCCCCTCTGCAGAAAAACAGCCCCAAAGCATGATGTTTTCACCCCCATGCTTTACAGTAGGTATGGTGCAACTCAGAATTCTTCTTCCTCCAAACACAACGAGTTGAGTTTTTACCAAAAAGTTCTATTTTGGTTTCATCTGACCACATAATATTCTCCCAATCCTCTTCTGGCAAACTTCAGACGGGCCTGGACATGTACTGGCTTAAGCAGGGGGACACGCCTGGCACTGCAGGATCTGAGTCTCTCTTGGCGTAGTGTGTTACAGATGGTAGCCTTTGTTACTTTGGTCCAAGCTCTCTGCAGGTCATTCATCAGATCCCTCCGTGTAGTTCTGGGATTTTTGCTCATGATCATTTTGACCCCACGGGAGATCGAGGGAAATTATCAATGGTCTTGAATGTCTTCCATTTTCTAACAATTGCTCCCACAGTTGATTTATTCACACCAACCTGCTTGCCTATTGTAGATTCACTCTTCCCAGCCTGGTGCAGGTCTACAATTTTCTTCCTGGTGTCCTTCGACAGCTCTTTGGTCTTGGCCATGGTTGAGTTTGGAGTCTGACTGTTTGAGGCTGTGGACAGGTGTCCACAGTTTTAAACAGATAATGAGGTCAAACAGGTGCCATTAATACAGGTAACGAGTGGAGGACAGAAGAGCTTCTTAATGAAAAAGTTACAAGCCTGTGAGAGCCATAAATCTTGCCTGTTTGTCAGTGACCAAATACTTATTTTCCACCATGATTTACAATTCAATTTTTTCAAAATCCTTCAATGTGACTTCTCATTTTGTCTCTCATAGTTGAAGTGTACCTATGATGAAAATTACAGCCCTCTCTCATCTTTCTAAGTAGGAGAACTTGCACAATCAGTGGCCGACTAAATACTTTTTTGCCCCACTGTAAAACAGGGTGCCCACTCACACCTGATTGTCATCCCATTGATTGAAAACACCTGACTCTAATTTCACCTTTAAATTAACTGCTAATCCTATAGGTTCACATACTTTTGTCACTCACTAATATGTAATATTGGATCATTTCCCTGAATAAATAAATGGCCAAGTATAATATTTTTGTTTCATTTGTTTAACTGGGTTCTCTTTATCTACTTTTAGGAGTTGTGTGAAGATCTGATGATGTTTTAGGTCATATTTATGCAGAAATATAGAAAATTCTAAAGGGCTCCCAAACTTTAAAGCACCATTGTATCTGATCAGTGACACTCTATTTAGACCTTAACCTTTACGTATGTCATTTCTTATTGTATTTCAGTTCAAGTAAAAAAAAAAAAATACATTTAAATATAAAATAAAAAAAAACACTGGACATTCTTTTTAAAGTCTGCTGTCAAACATTTTCAAAACCAAGCACTCACACTGAGCTGTGATTCTTGATATAATTACTACACAAATGGCACCTTCTTTGAACTTCCATTGCTTTGTTCAACCATGAATCTCCTTCTCAGCTGGTTAAATGAGTTTTGACCAAGACAAAATGTCCTCCACAGATGTAAGCAGCACCACCTGGTTTCACTGATGCAGAACTCTATACTAATGGTTTCAGAGGGTGTAATAGTTCAGCAGTGCATGGTGGAACATCTGGAACTCATATGGAACTGCATGAAAAAGAGGCAAACAAAATCCATAGCCCCATTTGAAGCTTATGGATACCATAAGAGTAACCGTAAAATACTTTTTCCACAAGGCTAATGGCTAATAGATGATATGCAACTCTAATGAGTATCACATCCAGTAGGATTATTTATGCTTCATGGATTGCCGGTTGTTTAATTCTTTTTGCCACTTGGAGTGTAAGTTATTAGTACAGAACTGACTAACAGTTACCATAAAAACTGTTTGACACTGAGCCTCAAAAACTTAAAAGAAACAGCCACCCTGTTGGTGAATAAAACCTCTCTGGGTACCTCAGCTCAGTTTCTTTAAGGTCACAGAGTTTAACAGCACTGAGTTGCACTGTGTTTGACTCCTGTAGACCTGACCATCTGTGCTACTTCTTGCCTTGCCTGCATGCTCCTGCTTACTTCATCACCTTGTGGGATCACCAAAATAAATGGGACTTACCTGCATTTCGGGTTGGTATGATGAAACACATGGTACAGTGGAAAGATGGCGGTGTGAAAGAAGACACAGAAGAAGAAGTCATTTCTGTAAACAGTTTAATGTGAACCCAGTATTTAATTCAGAAATTGTATATTTGTGTTTAATTAATGTTATCTATGTGAACAAAGTATGGTTAAATTAGTAATGTCTTAACTAATTATGCTACATAATTTAACTGTACTTCACCTTGATTACAAAAGGTATTCATTCTTTCAAAAACAATTTATTTTCTCCCTCAACATGTAGGATTGGTTTCTGTGTACAAACCCATGTAACTGTATTTCTTGATATTTTGAAGTCATAAGAACATGTGTTCACCAGATGGAGGGCATCTGGCTGGTGTAGTCAGTTGTGTTTACGAAAAAGTATTATATTCTAATTCTTTTACAACACACATTTTTTTCAAATAATATTTTTGGTCTTTACATGCTTGTCAGGATTTTGTTTGGTTATTTTGTGATGGCATCACAGTCCTTCTAAGCTACCTTTCTTATCAAAGATTTTTAAGCATTCATTTTCTTATCCGCTTAATCCTTTTTAGATGGACGTGGGAGAGCTGGTACCTAGCACATTCACACACTCACACACTCATACACACACTAGGGCCACTTTAGTGTGGTCAGGTAACCTGTGCATGTCTTTGGACTGTGGGAGGAAACTGGAGCACCTGGAGTAAACTCACAGGAGGGAGGACATGCAAACTCCACACAGAAGAGATCCAGAGTGCTCCACCTGGGAGAGAACCCAGGGTCTTCTTGCTGTGAGGCAACAGTGTTACCCACCGAGCCACTGTGCCATCCAGCACATAATATCAAAGCTATATTTCAATCAGGCATTAGGGCAGACTGTAGGACTGAGTCTGCTCACCTTAAGGTATTAAAAGATTACTTTTATCTGATCTGGAAAGTGTGATCATTTTTGGATCTTAGTGTAGCCTTTGATATGGTCCATCATACCATCTTGGTGGATCGCTTGATGTGTGGTGTTTGACTGAAGTGGTTCGACTCTTTTCTGGAGAATCAAACATTTTCTGTCAAGATGGGTAATTTTTCCTCTTATTCCTCTTTTGGTGTTCTACAGGGCTCCATCTTGGGACCAATTCTCTTCTCTTTATACATGCTCTGATGTGGGTCCATCTTTTAATGGTACAAAATTCCTTACAAGACACATCACACAAGAAACATAGCCCAGGTTTACTTGTTGCTTAAATCAGCTCAAACTGCTCTCTATGCTCCCTTTAGGATTGCTTGAAAGACATAATGTGCTGGATGTCTAAGAACTTTCTTAAGTTAAACCAAGACAAAACGGACATTATTACTTTTGGACGTCCAGACTCAGCCAGAGCTATAGCAAATGATCTGGGGCCATTGTTGTCTAATGTACATAATCATGTTAAAACTTGAGTTTTATCTTTGACTCAACTCTTCGAGATGCAAATAAACATGGTTGTGAGAGGTAAATTCTTTCAACTCAGGAGTATAACAAAACTTTAAAGCATCTTGTCATTTAAAGACTTGAAAACATTTGTTCATGATTTATCTCGTCTCATATTGATTATTGCAACTCGGGAAGCTTAAATAGCCTACTTGGGAATCTGTCAGATGAGCTTGTCATGCTTATAGCTGGTTCAAAATGCTGCTGACTAGTACTAAGAAAAGGGGAAGCATCACCCCTGTACTAGAGGCATTGTACTGGCTACCAGTAAAGTACAGAGTTGAATTTAGCTTGTTAATATTTGTTTTAAAGCTTTGCATGGCCTGGCTCTTAGTTATATCTCTGACTTCCTCTGTTTTGGTTCCACCTAACAAGTCTCACGGTCATCCAGCCAATTGCTTTTAGCCATTCTTTGCTCTTGGATGACGTTCATTCTTCCGCTTTTCATAAAGGTATCACCCACAATAGGTATCTTTAAGTCAAATTTAAAAAGCTATTTATTCTCTCAAGCACTGGAGTCCTTTTGAAATCTGCATGTCCTGTCATCCCATATGGCATGGTTTATTCCATCAGTAACTCCTTTTCTTCTTATCATTAGGTATTTTATTTATTTTATAGTATGCTAAACTTTGTTTAGTTTATTGTGTAATTTTAACAAGTATTTGGTCATTTTATTACGCAGGATTTTACATTTACATTTACAGCATTTAGCAGACGCCCTTATCCAGAGCGACTTACAATTGGTACAGTCTTACAGTCCAATCAATTGTGGGTTAAGGGTCTTGCTCAAGGACCCAACAGTGGCAGAGGTGGGATTTGAACCCTGGACCTTCTGGTCCAGAGTCCAGTGCCTTAACCGCTAGGCTACCCCCAGAATTTTCACAGACACTTGTCATTTAAATGTGCTATAGAAATAAAGGTGACTTGACTTGGCTTGATTAACAATGCTTTGTAATTTTTAATACAGATTTGAATCACATTTTCACATTTCACATTATAATCCATGGTAAATGTTTAAGATTCAGGCAAAGTTCTGTGATTTGGCAACTGCAGATCTGTTTCTACTGAGTGAACTACTGGTGTGTTTGAAACATTTCCCTGCCTTCTTTCTGAGGCTCTGGGACTTGATCCTTTGTGTGAAATGCACTAACTGGTAATAGTAGTGGTGAACACAGCAGAGCGGTGTAATCACAGAGCACTTCCTTTTTTCATAATGTATAAGAAAGGTTAAAAATCACATCCTTGGAGAGAAACTGAAACATATCCCAGTTCCTCATACACTTTGTGAGGTTTCACAGAGCGGAACAAAATAACGGAAATAATAGATTAAAAGGCTACTATGATCATCCTTTCCTCCACAATGTGTTTGATCCTGGAGGACTTCGTAAGGAGGTTCTGTCACTATTGTTCATCTTTGATGTGCAGCATCTTTTGTTCCCATTGATCCGAAGCTGCTATGTTACACAGGTTAGAGGTGGTGAGCTCAACCAGACAGACTGATGCCACTAATCTGGCACAATAATAGGCTCGCAAACAACTCAACTATTGTCTTTAGCTATTTTCTGCTTATGTTCCAACTTCTTTCTGACTGTACTGCCTATTCTGTGCTCCCGCCAGTTTGGTAAAGAAAATATTGTCATTGCTCACTTTGTGGGAGGGATAAACCACAGCTTTGGAGGCCGAACTGCCCGTAAAGACAAGAGTACTTACCACATTTTTCTCATTTCACATTTAATTTTATCTACAGCCTTTTGCATTAGCTCTAACTCATAGTGTATCAAGTATGGCAGTAAGTTCCCAATGCTTCTTGTCATGATTGATCATGGTTAGTGCCACTTTTAGATGCCTGTTGTTAAAGTCACAGATTATAAATGGCTCAGCAATCATTTACTTTTTCAAATATGTCTAATGCATGAATCCAAAACAACCTTGCAATGACAGTGCATCACCATAAATATAAAACTGCCAGGCAGTTCAGGCATGTCATGGCTACAGTAAATGTAAAGAGACAGAAACAAAGAAGAGGGAATTTGCTCCATTAACTAGCTATCTCTCTTTGAGGGATTAATGAGGTGTATTTTTGGATGTCCTCTGAGCGCTGCCTCTCAGACTAGTGTCATTTGGCATGCTTTTCAAGAGATACACAGCTAGTGGGATCTATAGCAGCAGCAAATCTGTACTGTTTAGCTTGCTCTCACACTGCTCTATCCTGACACATCCCTGCTGACAAACACAGCGCAATTTCACATCAGCTTGTCCATAGAAAGTCCATGACAGTCAGAACTCCTTGATCTTCTTTGGGTTTCAAGTAAAGTAGCAAAGCTTTGAGGTGTGATTCAGGTCATTATCCTGCTGCAGTATGAATTCCTCTCCACAAAGATAAACAACATTTACAAACAATAAAATTATTCTTCTCTTAGCTGAATAAAAAACAAGTAATTATTATAGGATTTAAGCACTTCTTGAACCCTTGCGAGCAGGTGGTATTCCAGACTGATTTAATTTGATCAGGTACTATTTGGGTGTTGGATCATTCTCAACACTGCAGAGACACTGATGTAGTAGTGGTGTGTTAGTGTGGGCTGTGCTGGTACGATTGGATCAGACACAGCAGTGCTGCTGGAGTTTTTAAACACTGTGTTCACTGGATGGTGAACGATTTTCAGTCCAGCAGTGACACTGAGGTGGTTCAAAGCTCCAGCAGCACTCTGGTGTCTGATCCACTCGTATCAGTGCAACACACACTAACACACCACCACCACATCAGTGTCAGTGCAGTGCTGAATGATCTAACACTCAAGTAGCACCTGATCTCTGGGGGTCCTCATCAATAGAAGACAGAGTAAAGGGGACCATCAAAGTATACAGTGAAGCAGATGGACTACAGTCTGTAATTGTAGAACTATAAAGTGCACCTAAGCGAGTGAAAGCAAGTATAAAAACATATAGGTTTACCTAATAAAGTGACTAGTGATTGCATATGTAGAAAGTCCTGTGCATGCCTATGAAATCAAAATACATATAAATACAGTACAAGCATCACTTAACATCCATGATACATCCTATGATATTGCACATCATGCAATTTGGACATTATCCGAACAGCGGATTACACAGAGCATGCAGCAATGCTATAAAGAGAAAATGTACAGCAGTTTTTCCCATACACTTTTTTACTATTTAAGATGGGTAAAATCTTAGCTCCCTGTAAAGCTGTGTGATTCACTCATTCCTTACCTCTCTGTCTCTCTCTCTCACACACACACACACATTCGAGGAGTGAGAAACTGTCTTTTATGTGACAGCGCAACCTACTTCCACTTGAATATACAATGCAAGCAGGTATTTCAGAAAAGAGCAGGGAACTGAGACACGTGCAGAATCTGAAACTTGCAGTCCATTTCATGTAAAGTCAAAAATAGCTCTCTCATTGTGCATGAAGAATGCAATCACTATAGAAACAGCAGTAATCTACCATTTTCTTTTACCTCATAAATGTATTAAAGCTTACACGGGCTTTCCACTAATCTTTAAGATAGCTAATTGCACACAAAAAAGGATGAAGGAACAAACAACCCATTTAATTTATTCATGCACAAAATACGGTCTGGAAGTACAGCGGGGCAAAAAAGTATTTAGTGAGTCACTGATTGTGCAAGTTCTCCGAAGAAAGATGAGAGAGGTCTGTAATTTTCATCATAGGTACACTTCAACAATGAGGGACAAAATGAGAAAAAAAAAATCCAGGAAATCACATTGTAGGATTTTTAAAGAATTTAATTGTAAATCATGGCAGAAAATAAGTATTTGGTCACCCACAAACAAGCAAGATTACAGGCTTTTGCAGACTATAACTTCTTCTTTAAGAAGCTCTTCTGTCCTCCACACATTACCTGTATCAATGGAACCCGTTTGACCTCGTAATCTGTATAATAGAAACCTGTCCACAGCCTCAAACAGTCAGACTCCAATCTCAACCATGGTCAAGACCAAAGAGCTGTCGAAGGACAGGAAGAAAATTGTAGACCTGCAGCAGGCTGGAAAGAGTGAATCTACAAAAGGCAAGCAGGTTGATGTGAATAAATCAACTGTGGGAGCAATTGAAGGAAAATGGAAGACATACAAGACCATTGATAATCTCCCTCGATCTGGGGCTCCACGCAAGATCTCATCCCGTGAGGTCAGAATGGTCATGAGAATGGTGAGCAAAAATCCCAGAACTACTCGGAGAGACCTGATGAATGACCTGCAGAGAGCTGGGATCAAAGTAAAAAGGCTACCATCAGTAACACACTATGCCGAGAGGGACTCAGATCCTGCAGTGCCAGGCGTGTCCCCCTGCTTAAGCCAGTACATGTCCAAGTCTGAAGTTTGCCAGAGAGCATATGGATGATCCAGAAGAGGATTGGGATTGCTGTTTTTCTGCAGAGGGGACAGGACGACTGATCCGTGTTAAGGGAAGAATGAACGGGGCCATGTATCGTGAGATTTTAAGCCAAAACCTCCTTCCATCAGTGACAGCATTGAAGATGTAACGTGGCTGGGTCTTCCAGCATGACAATGATCCCAAACACACCACTCAGACAATGAAGGAGTGGCTCCGTAAAAAGCATTTCAAGGTCCTGGAGTGGCCTAGCCAGTCTCCAGACCTCAACCCCATAGAGAATTTGTGGAGGGAGTTGAAAGTCCGTGTTGCCCCAAAACATCACTGCTCTAGAGGAGATCTGCATGGAGGAATGGGATAAAATACCAGCTACAGTGTGTGCCAACCTGGTGAAGACTTACAGGAAACGTTTGAGTTCTGTCTGCCAACAATGGTTATGTTACAAAGTACTGAGTTGAAGTTTTGTTTTTCACCAAATACTTATTTTCCACCATAATTTACAATTAAATTCTTAAAAAAATTCTACAATGTGATTTCCTGGATTTTTTTTCTCATTTTGTCTCTCATAGTTGAAGTGTACCTATGATGAAAATTACAGACCTCTCTCATCTTTCTAAGTAGGAGAACTTGCACAATCAGTGACTGACTAAATACTTTTTTGCCCCACTGTAATACGATGGGAAAATATATTTTTTCACTGTGTTGTAAATAAATCAACAGTGGACTTAAAAAGTAACCTTTAATTTGATGGTTTTTACATTTCAGTACATGGAAAGCAGAACCAGTTAATACAATTATGTACATATATTTTGAATTATACAAGTAGTATACTATATATATATTGTTTCAAACAAGCATTAAACAGAAGTTCCAACCATTAAACAGATGTTTTCCCCAGTTCAACATGTTGTAAGTATTCATGAGCATCATGTAAGCCCAAACTGGAGCCTAACCTTTTAAGCTCCTCAGAACATAATCATAATTTATAGCAGCATTAATGCATGCACACATTTAGCAGCCAGTAGTGACGGCTGGAGCTGGAGACTAATGGCCAATTGATTTAAAGTGGCAGTAGAGAGCCACTGGCTCCTCCTCACTGAGTGGGAATGTGTAAAACTCAGATGTAGTATTATTAATAGAACACAGCCTTTGGTCAAAGCGTCAGAGAAACAGACACACAAAATAATTGCCCAGTGTTAGAAAAAGGAATGAGAGGTGAAGCTGCATATTTAATATTAGTTATTGCTTTCCCTAATTTCATAGCTCCTTTTGGACCATTTTAGTGATTTAATATTTACACATGATATAGTGATAGATTAGTGATAATGACCGAACTATGCTGCTTCCTGCCATAATTAACACTCAGTACACATGAAAATCAAAGGCAATTCTTTCTAAAGAACAATGAATAAGACTGAAGTAATCACCTGTTCACAGCATTGCTGGATTAAAAGTTGAGGTACCCTAAACACACAGAGTGAGTCACAGCGTCAAGTGCACTTGAGAATCTTTGCTTCCAGATCTGCATACCTCTTCAGGAGAGGCCCATAGACCTACAGAGAAATGATATAAAATGTTATTCTATGCAAACATACCTCACAGTAAGAAAATATGTTAAAGTAAATGTGATTTTCACTTCACTGAAACAGGAAATTGAATGCAGCGGCATGAACACGAACAATTAAATGCAAATTAATGAGTCCTTCAGAGTCACCAAGGTTGTTTACTGAATGGAATGCTGGATTTTAATAAGAAATAGTAATGTCGCCTAACTATCAATGCACATGACTTTATGAAACAGGCAGCTTTTGATGTCAGATAATATTCCTGAGGTTCAATAATTGCACTGTGTATCGCTGCCTAGTATCTGCCTTTATAAAATATGGAACTACTAGGTTGCAGTGTTTGCCAGTTTATTAAGCGCGTTTTAATGAGATGTCACTCTTAAAACAATAATTGACTGCTAAGTGTCCTTGGAATAAAAAGTAATAGTCTTCACTCACTGACTGAAGCCTCAACTTTTGTGATTTTACTGACTGTTGTTAATTATTCTGAGTGTAGATTTCAGATTCTTTCAGTTTTTCATTTAGAATGTTAAATGTTATTTTCACATCAGGAACATTTTCCACAGCCAGTCTTATCAACTGTCCAATCCAAGCATAAAAGGCAAGAACAAGCACTGCAGAAAAGCTAACTTTAAAACAATGCAGGAATTTGTTGCCCCTTCTCTAAGTTTATTGAAGGGTTGCTGTCAACCTTTTAGGTGTATATGGCCTTTTAGCAGCTCCACTGCATGTGCTCAACAATATATATATATATATATACATACATATATATATATATATATATATCTATATATATATTATATATATAATATATATATATATATATATATATTATATGTATGTATGTATGTCGTGTTATATAAATATATATATATTATATATATATCGTATATAGTATATATAGTCTAGAGATATAGTAAATAGATATATATATAACATATATATACATATATAGATATATCTATCTCTCTCTCCTCTATCTCTCTATATCTCTATCTATATATATATATATATATCCTCCTATCTATCTATATATATAGATCTATGTATCATATATATCTCCGTACATACTGTACGTACCTCACATACTGTAGCACTTATCTATCTCCTAACACCCTATCCTACACAGTAATAATCAAAAAACGAGCCGCATAACATACCGTGTATTCTTCCGCCGTGCACACCAAACACGACGTAACGTTCGCGGTACGACGTTTACGACGCAAAACCACTTAAATGCGAAAACAAGGCTTTATACAGTAAATGGAAGATGCATCGTAACCACGAAACGTCGTAACTCGAGGACTACCTGTTGTATGGGTATATATATATATATATATATATATATCTATATATATTATTATATATATATATATATATATATCTATATATATATACACATATCTATATACATATACATATATATATATACCCCACATACATACACCACACACCATGTCAAATATGTTTATATATTTGTATGTGTGTGTGTGTGTGTGTGTGTGTGTGTATATATATAATATATATATATATATATATATATATATATATATTATATATAATTATATATATATAGATACAACACATATATACATACTATATATATATACACATATATACATATACATATACACACACTATGTTGTAAAGGGTATGTGCATGAGGAATAACCTGAAGGATATAACCATGAGGGGGTTATGTGTGTATGTTGTATGTGTATATATATATATATAGATATATGTATATATATATATATAATATATATATATATATAATATATAGACTATTACACACACATATATATACATATATACACACACACACACACACACACATAAAATATGTAGTATGTTGCAAAGGGTATGTGCATGAGGAATAGCCTGAAGGATATAACCATGAGGGTGATATACCATAATAGATGGCTATGCCTGGATGTAACATGGATCCATTTTCACCTACATGATTATCTGCAAATGTGTAGGATACTTTTACCATCTGAGATTCCTTTTAGAAATAAGTGAGAAAAATATGGATGGTAAATAATACATGGGAAGGTTCACTGATGAGTCAGGCCACCATAAAAAGCCTAATGCTACAATAAAAAGAAAGGGAACTAAGAAAGCAATGGGTTATAAATTCCACAAAGGGATTTAGAGAGAGCAAAAGAGGGCCATGTTTGAGACTGAAATGACACTGATGATAAAGAGAATTCTGAAAACATCAATATAAAAAAAATCCAATCCTTCTACAAATGTACATGTTTATTCCTGAGGGGAAAATAATATACCGGTATACTCCTCTCTGATTAAGTGGAATGGTGAATCAAGTAGTAGTGCAAAAAGTGATTAATGTCCCTCTTTGTCACAGGTACTTCAAGTTCATGACTAACAATTAATAGATAATGTACCTTTTTAAGCCATCACCACATTTGGATCAGTTAACAGTGTTGAAACCTGGTCTGCCCTATGAGTATAGTATCTGAAACATAATAGTTACACATGTATCAAGTATCTTACAATAGAATTGATGATTTAAGATCAGGTATCTCTCATTAATTATTTGGATGTTTTAAAAACAGGTACTAGAATATTTCAGCTAATATAATTTAGTTCCCTAACATTGCAGAATCTGCAGCTGCAAGAACATTTTCTTCTCAATTAATAAATGATTTGGTCTGATTCTTATCTATGTAATTCTCATCCACAGTCCAAGAAGGTATATGTCAATCTTTTGGCCAGTGACCCCTCTAAAGGGGACCCCTCTACAGATGTTCCGTTCAATCAGATTGGATGTAGAGGTGCCTTGTTCACAAGAGTCTCAATCTCAGACTTTGACCTAATTGAGATGCTGTGACATGACCTAACTGATTGTTCATGCAAGAAATCCCAGAAAGAAAATAAATAAATAAATAAATATCTTTAATCAAACTTCACTGTGCAAGCCTGATCAGCAGCAGAGACTTAATGCTACTTCTAGAGTTCTAGCAGTTCTGAGGGTTCACATACATCTTGGTCCTTGCAGGGTTTCTTCCTAATCATATTTAAGGAGTTTTTCTTCACCTCGCCATAGTCACCATAGGCTATGCTAACAAGCATAGGTCAAGGTCAGCTGTTTTGTTGAAGGTGAATCAACGTTTGAATTCAGAGAGTATTTTACTCCCTCTTTTACTTTACTCCCCCACCTTAGTAAATTGCTTTCTGTCCCTTGACATGACCCATCCATTTTACGCTCTGGCAGCCCATCCCTGGGGCATACGCAGAAAAATATGCAGTGTGCTACATGCCAACTGCATCCTTAATATGAAAGTGTGATGGATGCAGCACTGAAGGAGAAATGGAGGATGATACGGAGAGGTGATGAAAAACACAGACCAATTAAAATGTGAAAGATTGGTGTGGACCCTTTCCCCTCTCTCCCCTTAGACCAGGGTCACTCTTAATAAGGTATGAGGACAATGCACGAGTTCCAGTAGGGAGTATGCTATAGAGCCACTGGATTACTAGTGGGATTTACATTTGTATAGCCACAGAGCTTGTTTCACTTTCACAGTCCATCGGCCCACAGTGTCTCTGAGCATATCACTCCAACAAGGGTCGACATGGAACTGGTGAGAGTATCTCTAAAGCCTTCAGAAGCAAGAGCATTGAAAGTTCAGTGTCTGTGGCCACCTGTGTTCTATTGGGACAAAAATAAAGCACCTCTGTGTAAATGACACCAAGCATTAATTGCGTTCTGGTAATGATTCAAGTGGGTAGGCCAAATTAATGTTGGCATATTTTAAAACCCAGAGGTGCTTTACTGACAGCACAATGGTACAAATCCTTGCAAACTTTATCACATGCACAAACTTTAGAGTCACCAGTTAACCTCATAAATGTGTTTGAACATGGCAAGGAAACCTGAGTACCCAGAGGAAAACCCATGTAGAAACACAGAGAGAACTTGTAAACTCCATACAAATGAAGTCTGGGCTGGGAATCAAAACAAGGGATCTCTGGAGTTGTCAGACAACAGCACTAACCACAGCACCGCCATGCTGTACAAGTTCTTTACTGCTATTGCATAACAAATCATATGGAGGTCATATATGTTTTAGCATTTGGTATAATTCTTCTTCACTGAACCAAACATTCCCTTCAACTTGTCTTTAAGACAAGTCTTTAAAAAAACATTTTCTTTGTGTTTTTGTTGACATTTTAAGTGACATATAGTATCTGGCAAATAAATTCAATTTGCCTTACGAAAAACAAAATCGCCAGACACAATGCTACAGAAATAATTGTTAATCTAGACATTTCTAACAAAAACAGCATCAAAAGGAAGGTTTCAGTGAAATAATGGGAAATGGTAGGCTCATAATTTTTGCTAATAAGCAGGCTAATTTGTTAACATTTTAATTCTGCACTTGATGTAGACATGCATAGTGGCATGTGGTAAGAAATGAGATGGGGTGCTTTGCCATTAACCTCTAGGGTTTTCTCCTACCCTGGTTTGCATCATACTCAGTATGTTTTCAAGTACTTAATTTTTTCAGGTGCTCCACTAAACTTCAGGCAAAACTGCAGGCAATTGTTATATTTTCTCCATTATCTGTGGAATATTTTAAGAAAGAAAAAATGCAATAAACAGTAATCTTTCCATCAGATAGGGCCTGGCAGGAGCTGTCACTGTATTCCCACTGGGGTTTGTTGAATATATCAAATAAATGTCAACACACACCAACTCTCCAAAATGACTGAGATTAAGTAGAATAATATCACCAGATGAGTCTACAAACCTGCCGATATTTCCAAACATTGTGTTCCTATCCTGATGTCAACTACTGCATTAAGTCTGCACATATATATATTCCCTTATCTCAGCATGAAATCAGAAATGCTTCTCCTGAACAGCCTAGTTTGCTTACTTTCATATGGACTGTACTATACATGTGATGGAAACTGAGAGTATCACTACCTTACATATCAAAGAAGACTTCATCAAAAGATCGTATGCACTCTACTGTGGAGCTGCAGAAGAAGACAAAACGTGGATCAGAGAGCCATACTTATTGAGGGGGCAGTCATTTCCCCATAGGTTTCAGAACACTCTGTCCAATATATATGAAGACACAAGTTCAGGCACTTGTGAGTGAATGCAGCTACATGGTTCCACCATTTAAAAATAAACCCCCTATTGATATACACTGTGCTGCATTAAAATGATATTGGTTATTGATACGCCACGAGGTTGCGGCCATTGCTGCCAGAATGCGTTCTGTATTCCAGCAAAGATAGAATCTCATGGTGTTATTTCTGCATCTTCTTAAATAATTCACGCAAACAGCACACATGGTAAAACTATTCTTAGCCACGGTACAGCTGATGAATAAATAAGAAAGCAATTCAGAATACAGGCAACTAGTATTAGCCGAGCCAGTGTGTGAACAGCAACTAACAAACTGACTTGTTCTGAAGAGAAAGACAGCGTGGATTCAAAATGATATTTATCAACCCAAGTGATTGTTATTGATTATCTCTCAAGATAATTCAGATAGTTTTGCACTTCCTATGGAAGCTCTCATGGAAAAACTGCCCACAGCAGTAGCATGGCTGGTGTTGATTTTTTTGTGGTGACAGAAATATCAGTAGTTAGCTCAGGTTGTCACACCAGATCCGTCAGTGTACTGCCATGTTTTTGACACCCTCATAAATGAAGAATCACCAAGGGATCAGTTGGTGTGCATAAACAAAAGAACTGGCCTTCGGCAATGAAAGAAGACAAAACATGAATGTGAAACAGTAAACATGACTATGGTTATTGGTGGCTAGATAGATAGACAATAGATAGATAGTCATCATGAAAATGGAAGAAGTTACACCAAAAACCTTTTTGTCTTTATGATTAAGAAATGTCTTTATGATTAATTTATGGAGAAATCTCAAGCTCCATAAATGAGTTAAACTTATCTTTACTTAAAGTCAAACACCACTATACAAACATCTGTTATCCCATTTCCTGCTATAATGTATGGGGAACTCTCTATCAGAACTACAAACCTAATAAAACAAATTGCGTTTTGGAAAATAGCTGATGTTGATGGCATCCTGAATGGCCTCTTACCTCTACCTACACCCTTCATTTTCATTTTATTCAGTGGGTAATTGAGGTAATGGTTGTTTATTTTATACTTTAGCATTTTTGTTTGTCTAGTTCTATTTAACGTCGCTATCAGCATCAAAGGCCATTTTAATGACAGACACAAGGATATATTGAAAGTAGTCATATATACATATATATATATATATAGCCTGGGAAAGACAAACATACTCTACACAGAAAGGACTCCACCTGCCGCTCAACCTGGCATTCAACGCAGGAATTTCTTGCTGTGAGGCGATGGTGCTACTCACTGAGCCACTATAACATAGCATTTAAACAGCATAAATATGGTGTGAGACAGCAGAGATTGTGCATTCTCGAGCACGTGCATGCATGTGTTGGTACAGTTAGAACCTCTTACATATTCTAAGTTAAAATCCAGAGTTGTCAGACTGCCGGATAGAGAAGCATGGTTCATCACTTCACAGAACGTTTCTTCTGCTCCAGAGTCCAGTGGCAGTGTGCTTTACACCACTCCAAGATGCAAGGCTTGCGTGCAACTGCTCGGCCATGGAAACCCATTCCATGAAGCTCCCAAAGCAGAGTTTTTGTTCTGACGTTAATACCAGAGGATTTATGGAATTCTGCAGTTATTGAAACAGCAGTGTTGGAGACTTTTGTGCACTATGTGCCTCACCACTTGATGACTCTGCTCGGCAACTTTACATCATCCTGTCACCTGCAACAGTGGCATCCAATTACTGTACCATGCTCGAATTCAGTGAGCTCTTTTAGAAGGCTTTAATTAAAGTGAGAAAGAAAATAGACACATTTTATAGCTTTTTAAGACTCTTTTAAGACAGGAATTTACTATTTGAAAGGTGTGCCTGAAGAAAGCATTTTCCCCATCTGACCATAAATGTAAGCACCTGGCATTCACTAGATGCTATTTGAACTTCAAGAAAGTAGATTCTATGGTCAGTTGAGACAAGATCAATAATTAGAGCTTTTGGCAAAAAATACTGAATGTTTTGCATTAGAAAAAAATGAAGGGTATATATAAGATAACCTAATGTTAAGTCCACTGTTAATTCTTCTATATATGATGTAGGTTTGGTGACATGGAGCTGTTTTCCTGCAATGGTCCTGATATCCTTTTTAGAACACATACCAACACAAGACATGACCAAGAACAGCAATACCTCAGGGGCTGACTGAATGCCAAGCTCCTCTATTGTAAGTGCATAATTTCTAGGCCAATATGTTAATGACCACAATAATGTAGTTAATTAAGTTTGATGAGGATTTCATAACCCACTTTGCACAAAAGGTGACCAACATTTAGTAATCCTTCTGTAAACCAGTCAACGTGGTGCAAACCCATGCTCACCGCTCGAATTTCACAACATTTGCATGAAAGAATGAAGTGGTGACACTAATGACCTTCTCCAAGCTATTGATAATGACCTTGCACAATATACCACTACAATGATCAACACTTAACTGACACCTGACCTGGTTCCTTCTCTTTTCAAGATGACTCAAGTTACACCTCTGCTAAAGAAGCCATCACTCAAACCAACTGACATGTTCAACTACTGACCTGTTTGCCTCCTCCCATTCCTGTCAAAATCTCTCAAACATGCTGTACTATGACAGTTGTCCTGTTGTCTTCAAGTAAACAATATCCTTGATAACCAATCAGTCTGGTTACAAAGCAGGTCATTATACATAAACTGCTTCTCCTTGCAAAACTGAAGTGCTTCAAACAGATTTTCATCTCCCCTGTTGCTGACTTGGACATTGGGGACCATGTACTTTACTGGTTCTCCTCATACTTACAAGTTTGATCCTTACCAGCAAGGTAAGCCCTTTCATAACCTCATAAAATTACTATAGAAGTTCTGCAGAAATCAGTTCTTTGTCCACTTCTGTTCTCGCTGTATACTAAATCCACGGGCTCAGTGAGTTGATCCCATGGATTTCTCATATCACTGCTACAGATGATACTCAACTTTAGTTTTCATTTCCACCATTCACCCCCAGATTTTTGACATCTCTTCCTCGATGGCAAAACATCATATGAAGCTCAGGCTTGACAAGACCAAGTTGATCTACCTCCAGACAAAGAATGTCCCGCACTGGACCTCTCGTCACAGCCTATACAGCCCATGTGGCAAATAATCATAGTGTGATTTTGGACCACCTTAATTTGTCTAACCACATCACAACATCAAATGTCCCTTTCTGACCATAAAGGATTTCATAATTTCCAGGTGAGCATCCCACATAAGTCAGAATGGTCCAGTGTCTCTCTTCCTTCTGCAGAAGTCTGAAGACTCGCCTCTTCAAACAATACCTAGAATCATGTCTGTTCCGTCCTTTGCACTTTTGTTGTACCTATACTTTATATGTATTTTGTGAACTTCTCCTCAAGCCCTTAGTATCAGCCAATCAAGTCAAGTCAGATTTATTTATATAGCTCTTTTTACAATGGAACATTATCTCAAAGCAGCTTTAGCAGAAACACAATGCATTTAGGCATTTAATGGTCAGGATGACCTCCTGAAGTTCAAACCAAGCACCATAACGGGGAACAAAGGTGAAGTAATTAACTTTGTATGTGGTTTTCTAGACTCTATATGAAAACTGAAAACACAAAAAGCTCTTAGTTTCTCTTAAGTACCTATTTAATGACTGATAATTAAACCATGCGTTTGAGCATGTGGTCTGTCAATTTATCCTACTCACTGAAATCAATAGAAATCAACAGTTGCTGAGAACGTTCTTTCTGAACGTAGCAATACAGTCCTTCCATATCAGTGCACATTACCCAACCTGTCTCCTTACATATGGTCAAATCAAACTGTCAGTGGATTAGATTATAATGTAGGACTAGACTGTAATTTTGAATGTGTCAGTTTCTTATTTGTTGAGGAAAGCCCCCAAACCTTAACACTTGTTAATTTGAATTATGTTCCAATAATATATACATACATACATATATATATATATATATATATATATATATATATATATATATATATATATATATATATATATATATAAAGTATATCATATACACACCACACACACACACACACACACACCCACACACACCACACACACACACCCAGCATATATATATATATATAATCGACATAAACATGACCTAAAAACATCATCAGATTTTCACACAAGTCCTAAAAGTTTATAAAGAGAACCCAGTTAAACAAATGAGACAAGGCCCCAAACCATGATACTACCACAACCATGTTTTACAGATGGATGAGGTTCTTATGCTGGAATGCAGTGTTTTCCTTGCTCCAAACATACCGCTTTTTCTTTTAAACCAAAAAGTTCCTATTTTGATCTCATCTATCCACAAAACATACTTCCAGTAGCCTTCTGCTTGTCCACATGATCTTTGCAGACGAGCAGCAATGTTGTTTTTGGACAGCAGTGGCTTTCTCCTTGCAACCCTGCCATGCACACCATTGTTGTCAGTGTTCTTATGATGGTGGACTCATGAACATTAAACATTAGCCAATGTGAGAGAGGCCCTCAGTTGCTTAGAAGTTGTAACCTGCCAGTTATTACACCCCTTGCTCTTGAGTGATCTTTGTTGGTCGCACCCACTCCTGGGAGGGTAAAATGGTCTTGCATTTCCTCCATATGTACACAATCTGTCTGACTGTGGATTGGTGGAGTCCAAACTCTTTAGAGATGGGTTTTGTGACTTTTCCAGCCTGATGAGCATCAACAACTCTTTTTTCTGAGGTCCCTCAGAAATCTCCTTTTTCCGTGCCATGATACACTTCCATAAAAACATGGTTGTGAAGAGCGGACTTGAATAGATCCCTGTTCTTTAACTGAAACAGGGTGCCCACTCACACCTGATTGTCATCCCACTGATTGAAAACACCTGACTCTAATTTCACCTTCAATTAACTCCTAGTCCGAGATGTTCACATACTTTTGTCACTCACTAATATGTAATATTGGATCATTTTCCTCACTAAATAAATGACCAAGTATAATATTTTTGTCTCATTTGTTTAAAACTAGGTTTCTCTTTTCTCTGCTTTAAGGACTTGTGTGAAAATCTGATGATGTTTTAGGTCATATTTATGCAGAAATATAGAAAATTGTAACGGTTCATAAACTTTCAAGCACCACTGTAAGTGCTCAGTGAAGAGGTGAGTCTTTTTTCAACACAGTGAAATGTAAAAAAATGTAAAACTAGATGAGATAAATAATATGTTAAAACAATCAAATCAAATGTTTGAACACATTTTTGTGATACACGACATTTGTCATGATGTTTCGATTAGGCAATGAAGTGCCATCAAATCAACAGTGACCCAGAAAACCATGTAAATTCTCACCATAGAATCACACAGACCAGCCAAATTTCAGTCGCAACACTTTGATGGAAATTGTGAACATGCACCTTTTCTATGACCTTAAATGAATCTAGTCTTAAACAGATAAAATTGTAAATAACTTAAGGGCTCTGTAAAATGTAACGCACATAGTTAGCATTTGTTTTTTAATGTATTACAGGTGCTGCTGGAGTCATGATAGGGTTACATTTAGATAAATCCATCCTGGAGTTTCATATATACTGTATATATCATAGTGTAACCTATATTAAACATGCTTAAAACTTTTACATTAACCTACAGTTGGGCAAAATCATTAAAACAATGTCTATTTTATAATAAAGTGTTGAATATTTCATGCAATTTATTAAATACTGTATTGAAAGTGAAGAACAAAAACAAAGTGGTTAGCCCATTGGTGTTGCTGCTCAGCTCAGGCAGTTGGCTACAGTATACCGCATATCGCTTGCCCAGGGCAAAATCATGTGTATTATTGGATTCCCATCGTAAAGTTGAAAAACTGTAATCCAAGGATTAGTTACACTAATGATAGTGGGAATTCCTGTGTGTACTGATTTGCCTTGGAGGTGATGTAATTTTTCTGAAATGCGTTAGATGAAGTTAAAATATTAACATTTTACTGTATTTGTAAAAGTATCAGCAAAAACAGACAGTAGACAACAGGTGCATCTGCCCGTATTTGAAATTTAAAATTTGAAATTAAACTAATAGTACAGAATAGATGCACTTTCAAATGATCTCAATGTTGACATACCTCTTCAGCTCCTGGATTGGGACTCACTGCCAACTTTGCTAAGGGTGCTTTACTCACTGCTTCTGCAAATGACCTCCCTGTTTCAACAACAAGTCCTGGGTAAAAAAAAATGGCAGTCAATAAAGCATTAGCAAGTACAGAAGTGCATGATATGATTTTAAAAACTATTTCTTCTTATCCAACCATTGTTCACTGAGCATCAGCTGAGGTATATTTCCTTTTGATCTCTGGTTAAAACAGGAAAATAGGAAAGTTAAAGTTAAATAAGGAAAATAGACCAATAGAAAGACACCAGCAGGGGTGAGAACTCCAACAATGCCTGGTATCTGAGGATGCATAGTAATGAAAATAGGATGCCTAGTCCTTGAGCTGAAAAAAAAAAAACATTTTCAATTATGATGTGGATGAGACTACCATGTCCTTACATAATAGACACCTCATAGTAAGTCAGAAATGTCCCATGGCCATAGGAAACTGAAAGCAGTGCAGCATGCATTTGGAAGCTTTGCTTGCACCACATTGCTCTGATTGAATGTTGAATGGTTGAATGAAATAGTGCATGGGTTGATGAATCAGATTGGTCAGGTGCAGGTATGAGTTCAGGAAAGTAGAACCATGTTTCATTTCCGTTCTGAAGCAGCAACAGCATTTAAAAAAAAAGCATGGTCAGCAGTAAACATTTCAAATCTAAACATGGTATAATGCAGTGGTACAATAATTTTACCAGAATAAACAAACCAGACAGTGTCACGGTATCATTCATGAGACTGTTAATAGTATTGCATTATATACAAAACATGAGGCAAAATGGCTAATGCCAAATGGTACAATACATTCTACATACAGACGGTACACTATGATATGACAGGACACTGAAATTTTAAACAACTGAACAGCAGACCAATTCTTCACTTGTGTATTCAGTCCAGAGTGCTGCATTCTTCATAACTGTGATTTTGTCATGTCAGCAGCTATTGCTTAGCCACTTTAACTGTGCAGCTCACTAAAAGCACTCAGTCCTCATTTCCCTCATTCCTCCAGTTTAAAACATACAAAATGAGCACTAGCGTCACAAATAAAGTCCATCTATGTTAACACCTGAAGATATATTGACGGGTTTGTGCCAGACTAGAAACCCAATGAGACCAAGATACTGTAAGAAAGGCCAGAAATGATCAGTGTCCATTCAAAGTAAGCATCCATACTTCCCTCTTCATCTCCAAAGCAATATAGACAGAAATATCTGTTTCATTTTGTTACCATGCTCCAATTTGTACTTGCACGAAAGCCCCAAACAGACACATACTGTATACATAGACACATAGTTAAGCAAGTAAAACCAATAAGCCACTACCTGAAGGTGAAACATTTAAATGATGTTGGAAATGTGCCAGCATCATCAGTGAGTATATGCACAGTATATACAGTGGTGCTTGAAAGTTTGTGAACACTTTAGAATTTCACACAAGTCCTAAAAGTACATAAAGAGAACCCAGTTAAACAAATGAGACAAAAATATTACGACTTACGACTCAGATCCGTTCCTAGGTGGCGTCATACACCGAAAATCGGTTTAAGTCGGAACATACGTACATACTGTACGTAAATAACGTACTGTAAGCACTTATCCTATCCTAACACCTATCCTAACACAGTAATTATCAAAAAAGAGCCGCGTAACCGTGTACCGTATTTTTCGGACCATAAGGCGCACTTAAAATCCTTTAACTTTCTCAAAAATCGACAGTGCCCTTAAAATGCGGAGCGTCTAATGTATGAATTAATTCTGGTTGTGCTTTCTGCCCTAGAACCAATTGTAGATGGTACACGGCGCTCATAAATCTGTCAAAATGTTTTAGCACGGCCTTGGTAAGTTACGAAGCTTATGGCAACCGTAGTGCGCAGCATCGCGGAGTAATACGGTATGTGCTTCAGCATTAGGGTGTGTGCATTCATTCATTCATTCATTTTCGAAGCGGATTTCAAACTCAACGCTATCAGTCACGCAGTAGAACATGGACGTAGAGCAGCTGCGAGCTGCTGTCAACATTAACGAATCAATGATACGGAAGTGGAGAAAGCAAGAAGACACCCTGCGCCAGGTAAAGACCAAACTGAGCTTTCCGACGGCACTTAAGAGTTTTGTTTAATTTCATGCGTCTTATAACCCGGTGCGCTTTATAGCCCGAAAAATACGGTATTCTTTCGCCGCGCACACCAAACACGAAGTTCGCATTATGACGTTTACGACGCAAAACCACTTAAGTCGAAACAAGGCTTTATACAGTAAATGGGAGATGCATCGTAACCACGAAACGTCGTAACCCGAGGACTACCTGTACTTGGTCTTTTAATTTTTTTAGGAAAATGATCCAATACTACATATTAGTGAGAGGCAAAACTATGTGACTCTCCTGTGCAGCAATAACTGCAACTAAACGTTCCTGTAACTGTTGATCAGTCCTGCACACCGGCTTGGAGGAATTTTTGCCATTCCTCCGACCAGAACAGCTTAAACTCTGGGATGTTGGTGGGTTTCCTCACATTAACTGCTCGCTTCAGGTCCTTCCACAACATTTCCATTGGATTAAGGTCAGGACTTTGACTTGGCCATTCCAAACATTAACTTTATTCTTCTTTAACCATTCTTTGGTAGAACGACTTGTGTGCATAGGGTCGTTGCCTTGCTGCATGACCCACCTTCTCTTGAGATTCAGTTCATGGACAGATGTCCTGATATTTTCCTTTAGAATTCTCTGAGATAATTCAGAACTCATTGTTCCATTAATGATGGCAAACCGTCCTGGCTCAGATGCAGCAAAACAGGCCCAAACCACGATACTACCACCACTATGTTTCACAGATGGGATAAGGTTCTTATGCTGGAATGCAGCGTTTTCCTTTCTCCAAACATAACACTTTTCTTTTAAACCAAAAAGTTCTATTTTGATCTTATCCATCCACAAAACATTCTTCCAATTAACTGCTGGCTTGTCCACATGATCTTTAGCAAACTGCAGATGAGCAGCAATGTTGTTTTGGAGAGCAGTGGGTTTCTTCTTGCAGCCCTGCCATGCACACCATTGTTGTTCAGTGTTCTTCTGATGGTGGACTCATGAACATTAACATTAGCCAATGTGAGAGAGGCCTTCAGTTGCTTAGAAGTTACCCTGGGGTCCTTTGTGACCTCGACAACTATTACACACCTTGCTCTTGGAGTGATCTGTTTTGGTCGACCACTCCTGGGGAGGGTAACAATGGTCTGGAATTTCCTCCATTTGTACATAATCTGTCTGACTGTGGATTGGTGGAGTCCAAACTCTTTAGAGATGGTTTTGTAACCTTTTCCAGCCTGATGAGCATCAAAACTCTTTTTCTGAGGTCCTCAGAAATCTCCTTTGATCGTGCCATGATACACTTCCACAAACATGTGTTGTGAAAAGCAGACTTTGATAGATCCCTGTTCTTTAAATAAAATAGGGTGTCTATTCACACCTGATTGTCATCCCACTGATTGAAAACACCTGACTCTAACTTCACCTTCAAATTAACTGCTAATCCTAGAGGTTCACATACTTTTCCCACTCCCTAATATGTAATATTGGATCATTTTCCTCAATAATAAATGACCATGTATTTTTATCTCATTTGTTTAACTGAGTTCTCTTGATCTACTTTTAGGACTTGTGTGAAAATCTGATGATGTTTCAGGTCATACTTATGCAGAAATATAGAAAATTCTAAAGGTTCACAAACTTTCAAGCACCCACTGTCTTTTCCCATGCTAGGCTCTGGCACCTATGCCCCAGGGAAACACAAGGCACAGGATAAGCAGTTCTGGAAGGGCGCAAGGTCCCATCCACAGAGCTGGCAGGTGGTCGCTGTTTGCAGGCCAAGAGATGATCACCCAAACGGGTATCCACTCAACCTCGGACACGGCCAACTATGCCTGAAGGCACCATGGGACTTCATCTAATTAAGTTATTCCTTCAATTAACTGTTTCCCTCTTAATTATTAGGCAAAAAAAACACTTCCTAACCACGTATTGCTCTGTTTAACATCCAGTGTCAAAAAATTTTAAATGCGTCTTAAAATAATAATAATTATAACAGAAATGGATCAGAAGTCTTGAAATTCCTTCCCAGGAGGTTAAACCCTCATTGGACCATGTGACTTTTAACGACTCACACATGAGGGTGGGGCAATGGGGTTAGGGACTTTATTGTGCAAGGTCCTTGGGGAATACATATTACTTTTCAAATACATTTGTAACAAGCTGTAAATGGCATTGTGAGTGTGTGGCTGTCCTTTGTAAGTATTTTATTGATTGAATTTCATTTAGCAGATGCCTATCCAGAGCAAAAAAAAAAACTTACAATTGATACATCTACAATTCAAGCAATAGTGGTTAAGGCCCGCTCAAGCACTCAACAGTGGCAGCATGGTTTTGTTTTGGGTGGGGGGGGGGGGGGGCGGGGGGGGGGGGGCGGTTGGGGCGGGCGGGCGGAGCCGGGGGGCGGGGGGGTAGCACTGGGTTTCAAATCGGACCCTCTGGTACATAGTCCAAGCCCTTAACCAATAGGCTACAGTACTCCTTTGTTATCCCCAAACTACCTGTATATTCTTTCTCACCTATAACTATATAAACTCATTTTGCATTTACTCACTGGACTCTGTTTCATTTGGGCTGATCTCCATGTTGTTTGTAATACTGTCTATCAATGCATTTTTGGTTTCCATCCAACAAAGTATCAGCTGTTTCAATCACTCATTCAAGCCCATATGTTCTCAGTGGTATTTCTGACACATTTTCTTATTGTTTGCAGGCACTTTTGTTGTGAAAAAACTCTTCATATTTATAGTATAGTAGCATAAAAGGACTATGTCACTATGGTTATTTCTGGTCAACGTCCATTTCAGTAAACGTCTTGTTTCACAGGACATCAGGCAGACGTTAAATGGCCCACATCTGTACTTAAAGAGTTTTTGTAGTGTATTTATGCTTGTATATCCATTGTGTATACTGATTCATTGACTTCACTTAACATTTATATTATTACAACTATATTCATTTATTACTAAATAATAAACCATGTCATGTGGATTCGTGTAAAACTTCGGCATATCAAATTGGTGTGTAAGCCTAAAAATGTTTGTACACGTACCATTTACAGCATTTACAGCATTTAGCAGACGCCCTTATCCAGAGCGACTTACAATTGGTACAGTCTTACAATCCAAGCAATTGTGGGTTAAGGGTCTTGTTCAAGGAAGAAGACAGTGGCAGCTTGGCACAGGTGGGATTTGAACCCTGGACCTTGTGGTCCATAGTCCAGTACCTTACCCACTAGGCTACCACAGTACCCTTTAGTAAGGGGACACATAAAAACGTTTTCATATTAGTTTCAGGCTTAATAAACCCCAAATTGTATGTCACTTTTATTAAACATGAAACCCACTGGACTTAGGATTAAATTTAATCATATGAGCATTTAATAAATGAGGCACCCAGGAGGACTGAATGCTAAGGATGGAACACCAGCATTACCTCTTGCCTTGCCCAGCAGAAAACTATTTATTATTTAATAAAGGCAAATTTAATTAAACACTTTTTTTTAATAATGTCATTGCATGATTACCTGAAATAATGTACACACGAAACCTGACCCTCTCTCACTTGCACATGCTCACCCACACAGATAATCTCTGTACAGAACATGAAGGTCAGGAGAACAGATGCATCAGCAGTCCCTACTGAAATGGCAAGGTATCCTCCACCCGTCAAAGTACCCGGTGTATTTGAGTCTCCATCTTCCCTTTAATTAATCAAATCTGTAATGCAATTTGTAAACTAAGCATTCAAATGCAACAGTGAAAGGTGCTTCTTGAGCATGTTTTTATTTTTAATAGCGAGAGTGCTCAGGGTGATGCATTAACACTTCAAGGAAAAGCAAAAGCACTGCCAATCACCAGGTTAAAAATAATAATGATGAAATAATAATCATAGTTTATCCCAAGAATTAAAAGCCCTCTTTTCCATCATAGCATTTATGCAATGGGCTGTAGGATGTTTTATATCCATTGAAATGATATTCTCTGCTATGTCATATTATCCTGAACGGACTGATGAGTCTGTTAAAAAGTGCAATCATGATAGCCTAACATGAATTATGACACCTGTGCTCAGGTGTTAAACATTTGACATTTACACTAGAGCTGTTGTGGTCACTATTTACATAGGAAGGTCAAAAGAAATAAGGTTTCTGCCCTAAACTATTAGAGGATCATAATCTTACCATGCATAGCTCTGTAGGCACAGCCAAGACAGGCAGAATTGGTCACATCAACTGTGTACACTGGTGCACTGAACACGTCAGACAGAACCTGTGTCAATAAGAACAGGTCATCAATTCTTAGTAGAATTCTTACATTCAGGTGCCAAATGATTATCTACTTCGATAATGTACTGTAGCTCATCTGTTGCTATGTAGAATTTGTCAGCACTCTTTACCCATTTCTTTAAGTCATCAAATAAAACTGTCAAGCACAGAACCACTACGGGCAAGATGGTATCTTGGAGGTGGACTATCATCACAGCAGTGACAGTCGGGTATTGTATGTTGTCTTGATATGAAAGTACCAGACATAGCCACGCTACTGGAGCTTAACACTACACACATACAGGGCACTTTGTTAGACATAGTTACCCTATTGGAAGGGTATGTTTGTAGTTAATATCTGATTTCTTTCCATGCATAATATGGTTAATCCTTCTCTGTCCCTTCAGCAGTAAATGCACATGCATACTTTGTCACTCACAGACATCACCAGATGCTGGGCATCTTCTATGGTGATGCTCCTTCAGGTTTGTAATGCAGCCATTTCAGTTCCTGGTGCTTGTTGTTAAATGTGGTTAAATAGCTTAAACAGTCAAGAACGTTAAGGTTTATTATTCTGAAAAAAAACTAAAAGGATTTTAATCAAAATATGTAAATGTCTTTAGATGTCACTAGGGTTGCTTTTAATTTAGAAGCCTCAGCTTTAAGCAGTACTTAAGTATCAGTTTTATGAGAAGAGCAATAGAGAACAAATAACTTACAGACAAAACATTATAGTTTCATAATGTTATCTTTGTTCAATGCTTTAGGACAATTCCACTAATTATTGTATGCAAATACACAATACATTTGCCATGCGCCACAAGCCTCTCTGTTTTTCACTCTTCTTCTAACACATGCACTATAAACCATAAAGGTCTAAACCAGTCAAACCTTCTCAGGAATATCATGTCATATCCAATTCGGGGTTACAGGGAGCTGTGGTCTAACTGGCAGCACAAAACACAAGGTGGGAACCAATTCTATACAGGTCGCCAATCCATCGTAGGGTACGTGCACACACTTGCACTGGGACACTTCAAGCACTGACTGATTTAATGTACAGTACTGTGTAAAAATCTTAGATTAGATATACTGTGGTGTGAAAAAGTGTTTGCCTCCTTCCTGATTTCCGATTTTTTTGCATGTTTTTCACACTTAAGTGTTTCGGAACATCAAGCCAATTTAAATATTAGTCAAAGACAACACAAGTAAACACAAAATGCAGTTTTTAAATGAAAGTGTTTATTATTATGGGAGAAAAAATCCAAACCTACATGGCCCTGTGTGAAAAAGTGATTGCCCCCTTGTTAAAACATAACTTAACTATGGTTTATCACACCTGAGTTCACTGTCTCTAGCCACACCCAAGCCTGATTATTGCCACACCTGTTCTCAATCAGGACATCACTTAAATAGGACCTAACTGACAAAGTGAAGTACACCAAAAGACCCTTAAAAGCTACACATCATGCCGAGATAGAAAAAAATTCAGGAACAATTGAGAAAGAAAGAAATTGAGATCTATCGGTCTGGAAAGGGTTATAAAGCCATTTCTAAAGCTTTGGGACTCCGGCGAACCACAGTGAAGGCCATTATCCACAAATGGTGAAGACATGGAACAGTGGTGAACCTTCCCAGGAGTGGCCGGCCGACCAAAATTACCCCAAGAGCGCAGCAACGACTCATCC